>OY748286.1:29445208-29729039 GCA_963556515.1 Nudaria mundana
CGAGCCCAGTAGCTCCCGTGCAATGTGCTGTCATCTGCATAGCAATGAATGCTCCCGAGGGATAGCATATCATTGATATGCAGAAGGAAGAGAGTTGGTGACAGCACGGACCCCTGCGGTACCCCGGCATTCACTTGCAAAAAGCGAGAAGCCTGGCCATCGCAGAGGACCCGCATTCGGCGTTCGTTCAGAAAGCTGGCCATCCAGCTGCACAGTTGAGGAGGTAGACCATATGACGGAAGCTTGGAAAGGAGCGAAGCATGCCAGACTCTATCGAAGGCTTTGGCGATGTCCAGACTAATCGCCAAGGACTCGCCGTGCCTTTCCATAGCCTCACCCCAGACATGCGTTACGAATGCCAGAAGATCACCCGTTGATCGTTTTGGCCTGAAGCCGTATTGCTGATCATTTAGTAGCGAGTGATCTTCGAGATATCGCATGAGCTGCTTGTTGATGAGGAGCTCAAACACCTTGCAGATGACTGAGGTGACAGCTATGGGTCGATAGTTGCCCGGATCAGACCGATCCCCTTTCTTGGGGATCGGTTGTACGTTCGCCTCTTTCGAGACCTCCGGCACGATTCCTGTGGAGTAAGACAGGCGGTACAGACGAGTTAGTACAGGAGACAACTCAGCTGCGCATTTCCGTAGTACCACCGCCGGAATGCCGTCAGGGCCACTGGCTTTCCGCGTGTCGAGTGATCGCAGCACTGCCCGTACATCGCATTGCCTGAGTACAATCAGGCATAGTGTAGCCACAGTTGGCGATGGCGGGGGGCTGCAGGCCACGGTCGTCGACCCGGGAATTAGCCGCAAAGAGGTCTGCGAGCATATCCGCTTTCTCTTGGGCTTTGTGAGCCAGTGTTCCGTCTGGGTAACGCAGCGGTGGCAGCGAGGGCTGACAGAAGTTAGATTGCACGGCCTTGGCCAGTTGCCAGTATCCACGGCTGCCCGTGGGATGGGAAGTGAGCTCCTGACCAAGCCGCGCGATGCGCTGGGCATCCGCTCTCATAAAGGCCCTCTTGCTGGATTTTGTGGCCCGGTTGTACGCTGCTTTGAGGTGGCCCACGTCGCGCACAGCCCAGGCCCTGATCCAGGCGCGATATGCCGACTGTTTTTGTTGAACAGCTTTGGCACAATCTCGCCCGAACCAGGGACGGGCTCTGCGGATACTGGCGACATCAGTGAAAGGGATGTAATATTCCATCCCTAAACTGATCTCGCCAGCAATCGCAGAAGCGCTATCCGAGGGAGCCTTTCCTACAAAGCAGCGCTGGCTCCAGGGGACGGACGCATAGTAATCGCGTAGACCGTCCCAATCCGCTGACGAGTAGTGCCATAGTCGTCGTGACATTTGTACAGCACGTGCAGGAGGTGATACCTTCATGCCAGCGTGAACAACACAGTGGTCGGAACCCAATGGGGCTCCTACCGAAACACTGTACTGGGCTGGGCGACTCGTCAGCAGTAAATCCAGCAGAGCGGGTGCGTGATCTGACCTGTCTGGTATCCGGGTGATCCCGCATACCATCTGGGTCAGACCGTGGGAAAAAGCGAACGCATGGGCGGCCCTACCCGCATGATCAGTCTTGAGGGACCCCATCCATTCAATGTGATGGCCATTGAAGTCCCCCAGAAATACTAGGTCAGCGTTCGGGAACCGCACCTGCGCTTTATCAGCCGTCTCGCTGAGGTACTGGAAGAGCTTTGTTGTCTCAGAATCCCCTGTGTGGAAACGGTAGACGCACACATAGATCTGGCTCATAGAGCCATGGTCCACGTGCAGCCAAAGGGGTTCTCTAGGCAGCGCAACCGGCGGCAGCAAACATCCGCCCTAACGAACACGCACGCCCCGGCTTTGTCTCGAAATTGTTCCTCGATGACATAGCCGGGGTAACACAGGTAAGACGTGTCGTCAGGGCGGCGTATTTGTGTCTCCGTGAGGAACATCACAGCGGGCCATGCCGTCTCAAGGTGATGGTGGACGGCATCGAGTTTCGCATGGAGTCCACGGACGTTAGTGAACTCCACCTCGAAAAGTGAAGTCGTGGGGTTTCCTAGGGCCGCTGTGTAACGTTTCCTTTTTTTTTGTTGCACTGCCATTGTAGGTTTTGAAGACGAAGAAACGTGAAGACAGGGCGACATCTGGTGCAGCAGTAAGTGACAAAGCGCAGGGGCTAGCTTTGTCTAGAACCGTGTGGTTAGGTCGGAGCCGACTCGCCGGACGGAAGGGCTCCCAAACCCCCGTGATGCAAGGCCGCCGCTACCCCACACCGGTTACCACCCGGAGCGGCGATCCCACATCAGGATTATGCGCAACATGTGGGGCAGCCTCCTGGGGTGGTTGGTCCCAGGCGGGCCCCATGACTGTGTTGCGGGCGGCCGCGGCAACGCCGTTGCTAAGGGTCTCCCTGGCCGGCAAATCGACCAACACCACCCACACTAGACTCAGTTTCGCCCCCACTGGTCCCATGCCTGCTGCACCATACATCGCCCCGGGCCCGGCGGTGCAGGTGCTGAACCCCTAACGCAACTCAGCCTGGGCTGGGTTATATAAACAAATTAATGAGAACTTTAATGAATTATCTACTTACTTACTTATTTTCATCTTAGAAAAATAGATTTTTCGGTGAACATTTAGAAGTACCTATGTAGCTACATTGTCCCAGAGTGCTAAAGACTACTTTTGTCCCAGTAATCTGTTCCCGTGATAGTTGGAAACGTGAAACCTAATGGTAAGTGGAGCCGCGGTAATAGCTAATATAATATAAATTAGTAATTTACTAGTCCGAGACGCCCAGGAATTTAATTGGCTGTACCATAGCGGCTGGCACGTAAGATTTTGTTGCCTTTCATCAACATTTCATCGCAAGGCAACGGGACTAATTTTTTTTCAAAATTGCGATGTAGCTGCTACTTTTTATTAAATTCATTTGGCCATTTTAGAGATAACCCATTATATGTGTGCCCGGTGACGGCAATAGGCTTGCCCCCTATTACGTGGGACCAAACACACTGGCAAATTGTGGGTGTGTAATGCACCTCTGTCTTACCCTTCGGCGGTATATATATGTGTCATTAACAAAGGTTTACAATGCAACCACTGAAAGGATAAATACTTAATTGTACGAGTATTACGTGTAAAACTTTAATAATATTTTATTAGACAACGTAGCTACACAAAACGGGCACAACTTTGAAAATTGAATGTAAATTAAAGTGGTATATTTCATAGAGACGTTGGCGGAGTTATCTGTATAAAAACTTTCCACAAAACGATCCTCAAAGTTATTATATTACACAAAAGCCTTACAACCCGCACGCATTTCCATCACGGAACTGAGATAGCGTCGCCTCGCTTTAAAAAGATTTTGAGATCAAAGTTTATGTAGATAGTATGATGGTTGAATTCTATGCGACTACAGTTTTTTTACCATTAGAAGCTGTATATACATAATTTTTACGCTTCAAATAGATGTCTAAGTAGGTACCTAGTAGGTTTATGTTTATTCCAAAGCTGAATTCCGTCAACTTCTAATGCACCGTTCCTCATCTACCTGTCCTTGTCCCAATTATTTGAGGTCGTCAGACGTCATCTCCTCAATCACTCCTTTCTTTGTCTTATATCCTTTTTTACGCATTCCATCCATTTTTTCGCGGACCTACCTCTACTTCTAAAACACTCTAAATTCATACTTTGCACCTTTCTGATTACAATAGGTACTTTCCTCTATCCTCATAACATGACATCTTCCTAATCTCTAAATCTAATCCACTATTAGGTACTTTACTCGTATCCTATCTTTCTTTATAACTTTCACTCATTGTAACACTATACATATATATATACGGAATAAATAATGTACCTCCAACATGTATCGATTGACACCCCTCGCATTCACTTATTCACTGCGACCTCCCATTAAGCTATTTAAGTACAAGAAGCTCTATATATATTGATTTTAGGTCCGTGGAACTTCGTTATGAGAAAGATACAGAATATCAAGAAGTGCCCGCAGTAAGATTTGTCGCTAATGAATGGTATTTGGATAATGACGATGGTTGTTTCTGTTTGAATGACACGACGGGTATTACTAGGGATGATGGCTGCTTACTAAAGGGTGCTATGGAACTATTTACGTGCATGGGTAAGTGCTTTAAACGTTTGTTATGTCATTTTAAATGAGGAAACCCACTATTATATTTATGCGTAATACGGTTTAGTATTATGATTTACCTTGCCACATTAAGATTCATATGGTAGTGACAGCGATATGTACTTAATAGACATTCACATGAAGCAATAATATAAGTACCAACTGAATAGAAAAAATAGCAATTAATTTATTCTTTAATATTTTTCTTACAATAAGTAGTTATTCATCTTCAATATTATTTTTTAACAAAATGATATATTCACATGCACAATTCAATATCATATATACTACAAAATCTACGGTAGTCTGAGTCTTTGTAGACGAGTCTAAAGCCTATTGATTGGGTTCTCAAAGTAGCGATATGAATGGATGCCAATTAATTCCCCGCAATAATCCAATCCAGTCGTACAACCTATCTAATTGCCAATACTGCTAATGGAAAGAGCACTGATCTTAATTAAAAGCAGGATAGAGAGTAGTAAGAACTGACTTCAATAACAACGAGAAGAAAGAAAATTGCGCTATGAAATATGTACCTACTAGAAGTTTAAATGGTCGATGAATGCTAGTGTACATGCCGAGACGTAGGGCGGTGCCACGTTGACGAGCGCTGATTTTCAGAGGAAGATATATTATAGGTACAACCAGGTACAACATACATATCTCCCTAGATGTGGTCTGCGCTGGAGGCCAAGAGGGGGAATGTAGAGTGGTGTGTTGAAGTGGTTAAGAAAATTACCGCTTGCAGTTGTAGTTGGGTTGGGCCTCTAAGATCATTAATTTATTACATAATGTACATACAATACCTACCTACAGTAAGCAGGTAATTTTCCCAAGCCACCTTGTTCGACATCGTCATAATATACGGGGTTATGTTACCTTACAAAACACATTAAACTTTTAATACCCTGATTAGTTAAATATAACATGGTTACTTCTTTGTAACATTACGGTCATACAATCACGCCTATATCCCCAAGAGGGCAGGCAGAGAAACACTCATATTTTGTTAACAATAGTAGTACGAGGTAAGCCTATTGCCGTTGGAAATACCTTCTGAAACGAAGCTCATACTTCACCTGGAATTAAATTTATATACCCAGTGTTGGAATATTTCAAAACAATTTCTTTAGTAAAGTAGAACTAAGTAGGTACTAGGTCGCCACCCTGCTTCGCGGCAGCATATTAGAGCGCAGCAAGCATATCACATATCTTTAAGTAAAAACATTTTTTTTTTCAAAGAAAATTTTTGAGGGCCATAATTGATAATTCGGGCTCCGTTAGAATGATGTCAGTTAAATCTAGTTTAATTTGATATATAAACTGTTAAAATCGGTAAAGTATTGACGGAGATCTCGCATAAGAAAGGATTGAACTTTCTTGCAACATGAGAGCTTCGCTCGCTACGCTTTAACTACGCTCTAATTAGGTATGCGACGACGCGAACAAATCAAAATTCTCTCCAATTACTGCAATTGGAGAGAATTTTGATTAACTACGGGAAAATCAAAAGAGCAACGAAAAGTTACTGGATATGCCCGTTCTTCTCTGCCTTTTGGAACGGCGCGCGGCGAGTGATTGATGGCATTATACAAGTACCAATGAGGGCCGATGATATCAATAGGTGTTTATTGTGCTTCTTAAAATAAATATTTAGGTATTAACATAAAAAAAGAAAACCTTCGGAGATGGATTTTATAAATATTTAAAATAATAAATTAATAGTGGGTAAGTGTACCTAAAATACAGTCATTGCCGACTGGGAAGGTTGCCAGAACGGGCAAGTACGAGTCGAACTCACGCACAAAGGGTTCCGTACGAAAACGGCAAAAAAATCACATTTGTTGCATGGGAGCCCATAACTTCTTTAGCTTCCATAGAGCCCTAAAATATTTATAATATTCTGCTGTTTAATATTTGTTGTTATCGAGGCACCAGACATACATCATCTGTGAAAATTTCAACTTTCTAACTATCACGGCTCATGAGATACAGCCCAAGACAGACGGATGGACAGTGGAGTCTCAGTAATAGGGTTCCCTAAAAACATTTTTTAATTACTTACCTATAGTTTATAATAATGTCAATATAAAATAATAATAAATATTTTCTTACACAACATAAGTGTTATCTTTGTACTTGGGTAGTAAACAAGTACATGTAATAGATGTGTGTATTAGCATTACTATCTGGTCAAAAGATATAAAATTAGATCTCTTTAGGAGTATACACCACGCCAAACACATTAAGCATTTTGCGACACACATACGAGACATGATTACGACGCAAGATCATTGTAAGTAGGTAAATATTTAATCCTTCAAATAGGCATTGCGGTCACTTCGTGCATAATTTAACTAAGTATCTGCTTATTATACTGTTTGTTTGAACATCTATCGAGAAATGGTTGAGTGATTTCAAACGCCTTCTTTCGTCCTTCATATCAGCAAACTTAATATGAAAACATGTAAAAAACCAAATAACAAAAATTTTGGGTTTGACATTAATATTTAACCCGACAGTTTTTCTTCACAGTTTCAAACTCTTATAACACTAGAGGGAGGTATAGGTTAGGTTTTAAAAATGTCATCGGGTAAAATATTTATTATTAAGATCTGACCCAGCTAGGTAACGCAGGTCCGAAATTCGTTGCTTTGTGGACCCAGGACATCAAACAAAATCGATCGAAGCGCAAACTAAGAAACTGACACTTAGATACCTACCTAGATAGTCTAACAAACAGGACAAAACAATTATGAGAAGCTTATATAAACTACAAACTATATAATATCTAAAACTAAAACTAAAAACCTTTTTTAGCGGGTTTTATACCGCGTCAGTGAGTGAATCTGGTTGCGCGCTATGGGGCAAAGGCCCCGCAGCACGCAACCCTTCTAGCCTGCTTCTGTAAGGACGACGGGTGGCGATCCCGCCGTCCTCAGGCCCCGATCATGGAGGTCGATGGTCTTGGGCGTAGATGAGTCTGCGACGTCCTCGCCGCTGACTACGGAACTCGGTGGGGAGGGTACGCTCCCTCTCCCTCTCGGCCGCCTCCTTCGCGAGCACGACTTGCTCGCAGAAGGACACGGCCGCGTTCCACCTACTCCCGCTGGAGACCATAGCTTGAAGCATGGTCACCAGCGAGAGGGTATCCACGCCCAGACCCTCTACGAGGTCTCGGCGCTGACTCGCCCACACTGAGCACTCCACCAACGTGTGGAGTGCGGTGTCGTCGTCGGAAACCTCGCACTGTTGACACCGGGGTGTGACCTGACGAAAAAAAAACTAAAAACGTAAAATAAAGAGTCAATAAGGTTATCCCCGCGCAGGCATCTTTCTCGCGCAAAGACTCTCATTGACAATCCAGCGCGGGAATGCTGCCTGTATTATGGGCACACTGCCTAGAACTCCCTGTTGTTATCTTAGCATTCTAGTTATTCTAATGTATTGTTTTTGTTAGATATTGCTCAATCCCGCATTAACCATGTACTGGATTTGGATAAAAATTAAGGGATGAATTTAAATGCATAGCAAAAACCTTATCGCCCCTCAATTTATATCAGATAAACTTTTTTTACCGCAAATATTGTTTTCTTTGCAAATAAACCAATTGTTTAACAATAACTAGTACTTACTAGAAATAATTTTAGGCTTTCGTATGTATCTAGGTAACCTAACCACCTACATAAAGGACCCTATTACTAAGACTCCACTGTCCGTCACTAGACTATTAGGCTGCTTAATGACACCCTACACATCCTGTAAAAATCGCCGATTAAATAAAATCTCGTCTTTGGGTTTTTTAATAATAACTTTATTCAGTTACAATCACATAATAGGCTTTAAATATTATAATATAGACGAGATAATCAAAGATATAATAGGTATAGCATCTCTATATATCTGTATAGGCATATCGTATCTGGGTGGATTTCAAGATGTCCATTAAAATCTTCATTCCATGGATTTTCTTTTGGGTTATAAAAAAAAAATATTCACGTTTATTAATGTTTTTCATAATGTGTGTATTCTTGCTTAATAATTAACAGAAAACTTAAATAAACTACCGAGATATACAATATTAAAAATTACGTGCCACGACCATAGAGCAACACGGTCGTCGTATACGACGCCACGACAATGAAGTATGCGTGCACGGCAATAAAACAAGTGTCCACGGTAATTAAAATAAATGTGTTGGGTAATTTTGGTTAGACATCTTGGCATCCTAAACATGGAAACATCTTTTTGTAAGTGACTGTATCTCATCAAACCTTTCATCGTATTGCAAAAGGTTAACTTGACGAGTCCTGTATTGTCAGTATTCGACAGTATCTTTGAGATGAGACTAAGGCCGTTTGTCCACCGCCACCGTCACCGGGACGTCACCGAGAACGAGATTATTTCTGGCCGACATCAAATTGACGTGTGGGCGATCGTTTGTCCACCACGACGATCTCGGTTGTTCAGTCAGTTTGTGATAGATTTATGATAGACAAAACAAAAGCCGGGCGAACGGCACGGTGCGACGGTAGTGTGTGGACAAGAACAAACGTGTTTTGTATTGCCGGCACATCGGCCCATCATAAAACCGTGCCGAGTTCTAGCGGTCACGCCGAACTACTCGAAACATCGGCGGCCGGGATGACGGCGCTCGGGTGACGGGCGGGCGTGCGGTGGACACATGGCCATAGTAAATGTATGTATCGCTAAATCGGCGCGGTCATCTCGTTCTCGGTGACGTCCCGGTGACGGTGGCGGTGGACAAACGGCCTAATACACCTGAGAGACACCTGGCCCCCGGCAATGAAACTAAATAGTTTTACAAGGCATGGTAATCATTTTCTTTTTATTCCTTTATTTTTTTTTGCAAATTTGATAGCACGACGATGAAAAACAAGGCTAAAATATGAAATAACAAAAATATATTAATTATTCCAATTAATATAAACACTTCAAAAACAGTTTTATCAAGACGTTAAACTTATTCAAACAGAAGTTATGCCTATTTACGGCAATGAAAGAAAAAATGTCCAGTAATATAAAAATTGGATACTTACATTTAAGGCGCAAAGGCGCAGGCACGTGTACTTTCTTCCACGTCTATTTTTAGTGCCGGGATAATCACCCAATATGGGCTTAGTCGTCGTATGGGCAGTATTGCAACAGCTCTTTCACACCACAGGCATTGTAACAACATTCCTCGACGATCCCATCACGTTTGCCCACCAGCTTGTACGCCTTGACCTTACTATGACTCTTCATCCACGGCCAGTTGATATCCTTCACGCCTTCGTTATTTAACAGTACAACAAGCATGAACTTCATTGTTGAGATGCACACAGTCGACTGTGTGAAATGATTGGAAATATCCTCCTTTAATACCCGTTTATTTCTCCAGGATTTATTAATATTCAAATGAATGAACACGGTTAATGAGATTTGTCTGTTTAAAAATGAATAATTTATCTTTACTAATAGTATAAAACTGGAGAGTTTGTTTGTTTAGTTGAACGTGCAAATCCGGGGGACAACAAATTAGAATCGGGAACGTCTTTTTTTGTACGGAATCTTTATCAAACCTTTTCCGGGGGTGCTTTTATTTAGCACAAGCTGTCCCGGCGAACTTCGCACCGCATCAATTTTTCTAATGTTCCGCACAACTTTTTTTTTCTTCCATAAGATCGTTCTCCTAGTAATTACGAACACAACAAAAAAAAATCAGCGAAATCGGTCCAGCCGTTCACGCGTGATGTCGTGACCAAGGGAAATAGGGATTCATTTTTATATATAGAGATAACACGACGAGTAATAGGAGCAGAGCCACATTGGGAAATGCGGGGTAACCGCGGGAACTGCTAGTTAACTTTGTATCGCCTCAAAAAAAAAACGAATATTGTAATATTTCATGCAAATGTACCTATGTAAATTGAAAAACGCGACGGACGGACAGACAGACAGACAGACAAATTGTCGTATTAAATATATAGATGGTTTACGGTTCAATAGTTTCCGATTATGCTAATATGTTAAACGTGTGTACATAAATTAAACAAGTCTGACGCAGATCCACCCTCATGGAATTGCTTTATTGCGATAACTTTGTTAAACAAAGACTTTTTGTGAGTGTCATGGTGGTGTGAGTAGGTACTTGTCGTGGTTTTATTTGAAAAATATTACCAACTTGTGTCTCTAATCTATGGTAGGTAAGTGTATTTTTGAGCTTCGTTACTTTCTACATTTTGAATTTTGTTTCATTGCCGCATATTTTAGACGTTGTATAAATAAAGCTGATTATTTATACAATGTTAGAACACTGCAAGCAGGTTATTATTATTTTGATCGATATTTTGTGTTTGAGGTAAAATTATCCCTCTTCGTGCGTATGAAATGATCCCTGGAATCTTTATCGCTAATAAGCGATCTCTTCCAGGCAACCTTTTTTTTTTATGCTCTCCTCTACCAATGGCAGAGCCTATTCGACAGCTTTTAATTATGAGTCTAGACTAACCTAATTTTCGATAGCCCTCCCGGGGCTCATTTCTCATTATATAGACTTACACCCGTATTCGCTGGCCACGCCACGGGGTGCATGGACGCCATGCACTGGAAAACAGTGTTTTAACAGCGCACAGCGCCGCACACCCCGTGGCGCCCCACCCGCTAATACGTCGTTTTTAATATTAATCTTCTTTCATTCCTGTTCTCTATTATCATTCTATTTCTTCTTGTATTCTTCTCGCACTTTCACGCTATACCTTTCATACTTTTCTGTTGGGGTTTTGTGGTAACTTTACGCGCTTTTATTTATTTATTGTAAAATAAATATTTTCAAACTTTACATTTTCCTTAAAATCTAATACTTTTTAACAAAACGTTTTTATTTTAACCTTAACTTACTTTCTTATTCTAATAGTTTAACAATGTTCTTATCTTTTATTCTAGTTTCTTATTTCTAACAAGGGTTTCTAAACATTTATGTTTAACTAAATTTCCAAATAATATCAAATCAGTAATCCCCATGGTAGGTAGTAGGCACCCAACAGGCGGAGGGCAAACCGCCTACAATAACAGTCCCAAGGAGGGTTGACGTCAGGCAGGCGGCCGGTCGTAAAAACTCATAGCCAAGACCTTCTGCAACATGATGGGTAAAAATGGAAAGAGACTAAGAGTTAGGGCGTACCCCACAGGCGACGCGCAGGGACAGCACCCGGTAACTGTGGGAAGTGGACAAGGGTTGTCGCATCGGGGGTGGATGCGACGTAAGACGCAAGCCCATAGCGAAAGAGAAGTAAGACTGAGATATGCAAGTTGGAATGTTGGGTCTATGACTGGGAAAGGAAGAGAATTAGCGGATGTGTTTAAAAGAAGAAGAATAAATGTAGCTTGTTTGCAAGAGACTAAGTGGAAGAGAGATTGGTGAAGGATATAAGTTATATTACAGTGGGAATGATGGAAAAAGGAATGGAGTTGGTGTGGTATTGGACGGCAACCTGAAAGAAGGAGTGACCGATGTGAAAAGAGTGAACGACAGGATAATAGTTGTGAAAGTAGCCTATGAGAGTCTGGTGCTAAATGTGATCAGCATGTATGTACCCCAGAGCGGATGTGATGACAGGGAGAAAGAAAAGTTTTGGGAGGAATTTGATACAGTTATGATGAGTATACCAGAAAGTGAGGAAATATGTACAGGAGGTGATTTTAATGGCCATGTAGGAAGAGTAAATGATGATTATGAAAGAGTGCATGGAGGATGGGGCTACGGAACCCGTAACAGCGACGGTGAAGCACTGTTACAAGTTGCTTCCTCCCTTAACCTGACGATTGTGAATACGTGGTTTAAGAAACGGGATCCGCACCTAATCACGTACAAGAGTGGTGTTCACTTGACACAGATCGACTACTTTCTTATCCGGAGGAGTAGGTTGTTCTGTGTCAAAGACTGCAAGGTGCTGCCAGGGGAAGGGGTAGTGAAGCAACATAAACTACTTATTCTCGACTTAATATTCAAAGTGGTTCCTCAAAAACGCAAACAGCCCCTACCTCCTCGAATCAAGTGGTGGTTGATAGAGAAGAATGAATATGCAAGCAAGTTTAAAGAACGAGTGGTAAATAAAATGATAAAAATGAGAGATATGGTGGATAAATCAGTGAATGAGTGTTGGAATGAAATGGCAAGTTGTATCAGGAAAGAAGCAAAAGAAGTGTTTGGAGAAACGAAAGGTAAAAGTGCTATTGATAGGGATACATGGTGGTGGAATAGGGAGGTACAGGAGGTGATTAAAGAAAAGAAGTATGCTTTTAAGGAATGGCAGAAAGAAAAGGGAATGAAAGTGAAAAAGAAGAAAAAAGGTAAGGTATAAAGAATTGAGTAAAAAGGCAAAAAAAGCGGTGGCGATAGCTAGATCCCAGGCTCAAGAACAACTATTTAAGGCCCTTGATGGACCTAAAGGCCAAAAAGGAATTTACCGCTTAGTGAAAGAAAGAGAAGATAGAACGAAAGATGTAAAACATGTGAGATGTATAAAAAATTAAAAGGGTATAGTTTTAGTGAAAGAAGATGAAGTAAGAAATCGATGGAAAGTGTATTTTGAAAAACTTATGAATGAAGAGAATGCGTGGAGTGGAAATCTAAATGAGGGACGAGTAAAAGTAGGTTTAGCGAAGGAGATTGCCAAAGATGAAGTAAGAAAGGCGGTACGAAATATGAAGAATGGGAAAGCCTTAGGGCCCGACGGCATTCCAGTGGAAGTGTGGAAGAAATTGGGAGAAGATGGATGTCTGTGGCTGACGTTATTCTTCAATAAGTTGTTGTACGAGGTGACGATCCCCGATGAATGGTGCAGTAGTTCCCTAGTGCCCATTTTTTAAAATAAGGGTGATGTACAAGACTGCGGCAACTATAGAGGAATAAAGCTCATGTCTCACAGTATGAAAGTTTGGGAGAAAGTGATAGAGAAACGAGTGCGAGAGGAAAGCGAGGTTACCCAAAATCAGTTCGGATTTATGCCTGGTCGCGGGACTATAGACGCCATATTTGCACTCCGCCAGCTCTCTGAGAAATATAGGCGTGTACACAAAAACTTGCATATAGTGTTCATAGATCTCGAGAAGGCATACGACCGGATACCCAGAACGGTTTTGTGGTGGGCTTTGAAAGAGAAAGGTGTGCCTGGGAAGTATATAGAGTTGATCTGTGCAATGTATTGTCGATCGAGAACCTACGTACGATGTGCTGCTGGTAACACCAACGAGTTCAGTGTGGCAGTAGGCCTGCACCAGGGCTCAGCGCTAAGCCCGTATCTCTTCCTGTTAATAATAGATGCCTTGACATCGGAGATACAGGAGGAGACCCCGTGGTGTATGCTATTTGCCGATGACATTGTTCTTGTCGGTGAAGACGGGCCTGAGGTGCAGAGCAGACTGGAGAAGTGGCAGTGTAAACTGGAGAGTGTAGGCCTGAAAATCAGCAGAACCAAAACGGAGTACATGTTCTCCGATTTCGGCGGTCTCTCCAGTTTTACACCCATAACGCTAGACGGCGTACCATTGCCAGTCTGCTCCGGCTTCTGGTACCTCAGCTCTCTTATCCAGGACGATGGAGAAATCGATCGTACAGTGAAGCACAGAATTGACGCAGGTTGGATGAAATGGCGGCAGGTCAAAGCCACTATATGCGACCCTCAATTTCCTCCGAAATTTAAGGGGAAAATTTACAAGACTGTCGTGAGACCTGCCGTCCTGTATGGACTTTCATGTTTGGCTGTAAAAGCGACGGATGAAAGGAAACTGCATGTAGCGGAAATGCGAATGTTAAGATGGATGTGTGGTGTAACAAGGATAGATAGAGTAAGGAACGAGTATATTAGAGGAAGTTTGAAAGTTGCCCCAATAAATGAAAAAGTGAGAAGCGAACGGCTAGCATGGTATGGACATGTTATGAGAAGAGAGGAAAGTAACGTGGTAAGAAAGGTGCAAAGTATGAATGTAGACGGCTTGATAACTCGAGGTAGGCCCAAGAAAAGATGGATGGAATACGTGAGAGAGGATATGACCAGTAAAGGAGTGGCTGAGGAGATGACGTGTGACAGGGATGTATGGAAGATGAAAACATGTTGCGCCGAACCCGTTGCCATGTTGCGGGATAAGGGCAGGTAGATGATGATGATCAAATCAGTAATCCAAATTTACCTTTTGTTGGATCTTTCATTATGATCCAGCATTCCAAATTTTTATTATTTATATGTCACTTGTGTATTCGTAACACACTTATTCTACTCTTATTTTCTATTTATATTTTATTTGAGTTTCTTATTTGTTATATTTGTATATATATTATGTAATCTAATATTATCATAATATTGACACAATATATTTATCTACCGCCATTTCTTTTATTCGCAATCTTTATAACCTTATCTGAATACGCTAAGAACTCATTTCTGTATTCTTTTATTAATGTGGGTAGGTTCTGCTTCAAAACTATATTATTCCTGGTTTCAAAATTGTGTCTGTCCAAAATGTGTACTGGGCATTCCAACAACAGATGTGTGATTGTTTCGTGCACGTCCGGGTCGCAGGCGCACGATGGGCTCGCCTTACACCGGAAACGGTGCAGGTATTCTGGAACCCACCGTGCCCCGTCGGCAGTTGAGTGGTGGAGCCAGCGACCGGCATCTTGCGGACGATATTGTACGCGTCCACTGCAAAAGGGAGGGAAAGCTTGGTAACGGAGGCGGTCGTACCTTCTTTGTATCTCGTGTTTCATTCGTGAAGCGTGCGCTGACACAGAACACGTTTCACGAATGAAACCGGATACAAACCGTAGTCCGGTGCCTTCTTTAATCTCAGAGCCGCCTCCTTGGCGAGTTCATCGGCTTGCTCATTGCCCTCCAACCCCGCGTGGGCCTTGACCCAGAATAAGGAGATTTCCTTACCCTGGGCCATGCCTTCTCGAATGGTGGTTCGGGCTTCCACCGCCAGGGGGTGGAGGGCATGACGCTTAATTACCGTCAGGAGTAGGCAAATCTGGCCCGTCGTTCGATCTCTAACGCCGAGTCACCGTCAAATACCATGACCACGTCGTCCGTAAACGCCTGGATGTGCACATTCATGCTCTCGATCTCATTCAGAAGTGGATTCAATAATAAGTTCCACAATAAGGGACCTCCGATCGACCCTTGGACGCACCCTTTGTCCGTGGAGCGGCTGCACTCCTCGCCAGCATGCCTTACCCTCACCTTCCGTTCGCTAAGGTAGCTACTGATGACCCACCTCTAGTTTGCCGGACATCCTACCTCCGCCAGTCGCACTCCAGGCAACTTTTGGATGGAGAGAGATATATACGATATAATGTGGGTAGTGTACAATTTATAAATAACTTAAGTAATAGATAAAAGAAAGGGGGGGAGAAAAAAACAAAGATGAGAGAAAGAATGGTTTGCGAAAAATCCGATGAATAAAATAATTACATAGTAACGTACTTATAATTATTATTCTTAAATACAAAAATATGAATACAGTATATAAAATAAGTACAGTTTTAATGACATTTCTAACTACAGATCTAAAGATAATATTCTTTAGACAAAAGTTTGAACGATCCAAGTGTTTGTGCACGCCTTACATGTAACGGAAGAGCGTTCCAGAGGCGAACTCCTTGGACACGAAAGCGAAACGCGTGGAGTGCATAGGCATCTCCAGTATTAAATTTTCCGATGACCTCAAAGACCTCGAATGTGTGTCATGAAGGAATTTAAATCGTTCTTTAAGATATTGGTGAGTAGAAGGGCTGAACAGTACACTGTATAATAGAGAAAGGATATGAGTATTCCGTCGAAGATGAATTGGAAGCCACTTGAGCTTTTCACGGAAATCAGAAACATGATCGTATTTGCGTAAGCCAAATATGAATCTAATACAAAAATTTTGGAGACACTCAAGCTTATCTAGTTGCTCCTCGGTGAGATCAAGATAGCTGACGTCAGCGTAATCAAGTAATGGAAGCATTAGAGATTGTGCCAGCTAAGCTTATTTGTTTTATGGCCTAGTGTGACTACATGTACTAGTGTGTACATTCTATGTTGTCATGGTAACGATCTACAACGGAAACAAAATAATCAGTTTCCTCGTCGAAATCCATTTTGTTAATGATAATACCGAAACGACAACAAAATTGTGTGACGTCTGCGCCGCGCTAACGCAGCGTTCAATTAACTGCAGAGGAAACGTTCCGACAATGCGACGCACGCGTCGCGTTGTCGCAGCGTCTGCGCTGCGCGTACGTTCACCGAACGCTACGCAACGTTCATAAACGCTAGTGTGAAGGCAGCCCATAGGCTGATCTTAAAGCAGCAGTGCCATGGAATATCATTTCTCAGTTTATTAAAACCGAGATATACATAACTAATTTTATTTTTAAAAACTATTTTAACTACATTCATAGATTTTTTTTAAAAGTACCTGTATTAACCGAAGGTATTCGAATAGCATTTATAAAATCCGCGTTTTATACATTTTTGGTGCCGGTCAAGGCAAAAGAAGTACTTGATTCCGTCTAATCAGAGCGGATTTTAAATTCCGCTATAATGTCTATTGCCGGGCGTCGCGTTGCGGGTACGCCCTCGGAAGGATAACTCCAAGGTGCTGGCCGACTTTGGTCACCTATGCGGCTTCTGTCAAGGTGGGATTGGATGTTATCCTACATCTTTGAGGGTCGAATTTTATACCGCGTTGGGGAGTTAGGGCGTGCATGTACGTAAATACCACAGCACACAGCCCTTATGACTTCTTATGTAAGGACGGTGGAGTACCAACCCGCTGTCCTTAGGCCTCAGGAAATGTCAACCGTAGCAGACTTAGGAACTCGGCGGGTACTCTACCTCTCGACCACCACTTTAGCAAGCATGTTCTGCTTGCCTAAGGAAGCAGACACGTTGCATTTCGTCCCGCTGGAAACCAGGCTCGCAGGATATACTCTATCGCGAGCCTGATCTCCAGCCTCGCAGTGCTGACTTTGGGGCTTGGTGAATGCGTTACAAGTGCTCACCGAAGCTCCTCTGCCCGGTAATCACGAAGACTAATTACAGGGACGCACGGTAAATGAAGGCTGAGGGTCACTTCCCAAGCCAGTCATCCATCTTGGTTGCTCAAGTCGACTTTCTATGTCTCCATGAAACCGAAGAGGAGATGGGCCCCCTCCAGCGCCTACTTGTACATTCAAAACGATAACGCACAGGCTCTCACTTCTAGGTCCCATGGACTCTTCTGAGATGTCTGAGATCGTGCGGAGTACCGCACGATCTCAGAAGAGTCCATGGGACTTATATACATGGGATTAGTAGTATCTAATAAATTGATAATAAAGAAGACCTGTGGGCCCGCTCCAGCGCCTCCTTGCGCATTCTGAAAGATTATCATACGCATGGAGGCGCTAGTCCATGGACGGGTATTGTTCGGAGTAATCAAATACGAATGTGATAACATTTTCACTAAAAAAACAATAAATGTAAATCAATTCAAAATAAAATTTAGTGATTGGGCTACGCCTGGAATCTATAAAAGTAGAAGGAAATTATATGAATTATACGAAACAAAGGCATCTACTAATGAGCCACAAGTAATTGAACAGATTAAAAAGTACTCCCATGGACGGGTCACACTGTCAGTCGATTGGGGATTCCCCCAAAATAAAGTTGGTTTTTATCTTCTGTCTGTTACAAACTGTTACAAACTGTTACTGGTTTTTTTTGTACTATCCTTAATTTTTGGGGCGTTTTTATAATATCCGCTCTGGGTGCCACCCATGCTAGCTACGCCACTGACTAAAATTACACTACTGTGTGGCCAATTACAACTTCTCACATATCATTACCAAAGTAGCCAGCAAAGCAAACAGCGCAATGCAATACTTGCAATACACTAAGTATAACCAACAACAAAATCTATATATAGCGTCTATAGACCTCCTTCTGGAGATTACTACCTGTTTGAGTCCATTATGGAAGAAGCCTTAAAAAAGGTATGTAAATGTAAGAAGACTATAGTTGTATGTGGCGATTTTAATTTTAATATTTTAGAAAACTCTCAGAACGCGCTAAGGTTCCTCAACCTTTTTAAATCTTTTAACTTACAAAATCTTTTTTGTGAACCAACTCGCCACATCAGCTACCTGCCTGGATATTTTTTCTAACAGCGATGTAGATGAGAAATATATAATACATTTTATAAATTCAGATCATGCAGGTCAGTTAGCTAGATTTAAGTACCAACATGTTCCATTATCAAAAAATATTGTTTGTAGACCAATCACAACATATAGATTAGAAAAATTTAAAGAAAACATTAAGAATAAAGCACCTCTTTTGGAGTTGAATAATGATAAAAACCCGAATGATCATTACGGAGTTTTGTTCGGAGTAATCAAATACGAATGTGATAACATTTTCACTAAAAAAACAATAAATGTAAATCAATTCAAAATAAAATTTTGTGATTGGGCTACGCCTGGAATCTATAAAAGTAGAAGGAAATTATATAAATTATACGAAACAAAGGTATCTACTAATGAGCCACAAGTAATTGAACAGATTAAAAAGTACTCCAAACTATTCAAAAAAGTATGTTCAACAGCTAAATCTAATTATATACGGGCTAAAATAGACAAATCTGATACGAAAACGAAGGCAATATGGAATGTTCCTAACAAAGAAACTTGTAAAGCAAAGTCACATGATCTACCCTTCGAGTTAAAAATAGATAATAAACACATTAAAACTGATTCTGTAGTGGCCAGTGCATTTGAATCTTTTTTCACAAATGTTCCAATCACTACTACAAATAAGTTAAATTCGTCAAAAAACGTAGCCAATTCTCTTCTAAAGTCTAGTGTTGATAAATGTAGAGTGAACTTTGATTTTCAGTATATTGACTCTGTCACTATACTTAAAACTTTTAAACAACTAAATATAAAAAACACCGAGGGTCTTTGGGACATTTCAACCAATATAATAAAATCAATAGTGCCCGCTATAGCGCCTCACCTTGCATTCATATTCAATAAATGTATGGATGAAAATTAGTTTCCTAATCTTATGAAGTACAGTAAAATCATTCCTTTATTTAAAGCAGGAGACAAAAGTGATCCTTCAAATTTTCGACCTATTTCCATACTCCCAAACCTCAGAAAAATTTTGGAAAAAATAATATTTAATCAATTGCTTTCACATTTTACAGACAATAAGTTACTTCATAACAAACAGTTTGGTTTCACTAAAGGCAGGAACACAACGGATGCAGGAATTGCACTTGTGAAACATATATTTGATGCTTGGGAGGAAAAGCAGGATGCATGATGGATGATGACATTGGTATATTTTGTGATCTATCAAAAGCTTTTGATTGTGTTGATCAAAAGACTTTGTTATTGAAATTAGGTTATTATGGTGTTTCGAACAGCTCACTTGGCTTACTTGAGTCTTACCTGACTGGTAGAGTACAAAAAGTAAACATTAATGGCACCGACTCTTCTGGCGCCTCATTAGTCATGGGAGTACCCCAGGGCTCGATATTAGGGCCCCTTTTTTTCTTAATATACGTAAACGATCTTCCTTATTTCACTAAAAATCTTTGTGAAATAGTATTATTTGCTGATGACACATCATTAATTTTTAAAAGTGATAGACAAAAAGTAGCACTTGACGATGTAAATAATACCCTTTCGGAAATATTGCAATGGTTCACAAGTAACAACTTGCTGCTCAATGCGAAGAAAACAAAATGTGTAAAATTTACTATGCCCGATGTTAGACAGGTGGATACTCATATAACTATGAATGATGAATTAGTTCAACTAGTCAATGCCACAGTTTTTCTTGGGATAACTCTAGATAGTAAACTACAATGGGGTCCTCATATCACAGCCTTGGCAGGAAGACTTAGCTCAGCTGCCTATGCGGTTAGAAAGATAAGGTCACTGACTGACGAAAAAACGGCACGATTAGTTTATTTTAGCTACTTTCATAGCGTTATGTCATATGGTCTGCTGCTGTGGGGCTCAGCTGCCGATATTGAGACAATATTCATATTACAGAAACGAGCTATACGAGCAATCTATAGACTCAAACCCTGTGACTCGCTGAAATAAATATTTAAAGAAATTAATATTTTAACAGTTGCTTCTCAATATGTTTACGACAACATCTTATATGTACGAATAACATAGATCTCTTCAAAAAAAAATCCGATACCATAATTTTAATACAAGTAACAAAATTAACCTGGCAATGACAAAAACTAGACTTCATAAAGTTGGTAATTCGTTTGTAGGCAAATGTATAAAAATATTTAATAAAATAAAGTAACATAAGATTTATTTACAATAAGAATTACAATATACAAAATAAACATAATTATAGACTAAAAATATTTACATTACAAAATATCGTTTAAAAAATCCTCCGCGTCATTGCCGACTGGGAAGGTTTCCAGAATGCTGGCTGTATTGCCACGTTGGATGGCGATACTTATTCTTTGGGCCAGAAAATAGCCAGCCTTCTGGTCCTGAGAAGCATCGATTAGGCGTTTAGCAATGTCTCTATAAAGGCGGCGAGCACTCGGACCCCATGACCCCAGTGTCTCAACCCCAAACTGCTCAAATATGTAATCACCTGCTAGGTTAGCATATTTACGCCGTTTAAAGCCTTCAGTCGATGCAGCAGCAGCGCCGGCACATCCGGATGTGCTTGGAAGGTGTGAAGGTGCTAAGGTGTCAACGAATGTAGCGTCCCACACCAAAGGCCTTCCCATCTTCCACGGTAGCAACGACATACCGTCCGGTCTCTTTCCATCGCTTCGTGCTAAACCATTTGGTTCACGTACGGCCGGAAGACCTGCGGTGGAAAGAGCCCTAAGAATTATGTCGTTTAGAATAGCGTGCCGAGGTATACGACCTGCGCTTCTGCTACAAAAAAGGCCATGGTGTCCCAGATTATCGGCGGCTACTCCACAGGTGCAATGATGCGGGGATACACAAGGTGTACCCAGCCGAAGGCAAGTGGCAATGCGGAAGGTAGTGTCGTCCAACATTGTACCGATGTTGGGCGATGGGAGTGCCTGGATCCATAACCCTGACTCCCATTCTCCAACAGCTAGTAGGCGTGCACGCTCTGAAATATTGACAGAAGTGTCAATTAGTGTATTAATTCTCAATTTACAGAGTGGTGAATCCCACAGTCGCTGTGAGCCTAGGCGTGAGGGCAGGTCAGTGTCGGGGCAAGACATTCTCCAAGCATTTATGGCATCGGTCTTGCATCGCACCTCGGAATCAATCAGTGTATTTGACAAAATTTTCCTGACTAATTCTTCGGTGCTATGGACCGACGACAGAAATGCTAGCAGACTGACATCTGTGACTCTACGAATACCTAGCCCGCCCAAGCGAACTGGAAGAGACGCTTGGACCCAGGCCCGGTCATTAATATTTACATTTCAAATTTTACACAAAGAATTTTGTATTAAGTTGTCTAGTCTGCCCAAAATTTCTACATTTTTCCAAAATTGTCCTGAACGGAGGGCATGTGTAAATTTGGGTATGAAAAGACAAAAACGAAGAATAGTGAAAGCTGAATGAATACTGATATTACATAGACTATCAATAACCTGATCAAAATTTTGAATTTTTTCCTCGATAAAAGTGGAAAAGCCATCTTCTAAAATCGGGGACCCTAGGAGGCGTAAAGAAGTTTTGTCCAAAACTCTTATGTTGGGGGCCAGACAGTTGAATTTGGAGATTGTTGTTAATTTATCTGTGTTTTCAGATATAAAAATCTCACATTTATTCGGGTTCAGTTCTAAGCCAATTGACTGAAACTTGTTCTTTATTAGGGCTAAATCTTGTAAAACTGTCTTTAATAAAATTCCTCAGGATTTGGTTGACATGCCTCTTAATAAGTTTAAAATAGTAGTTAAAAAATGTTTGATGATGAAATGATGATAGACGAATATCTTAATGATAAAAATGCATGGTCACCCTAATCTATTGTTGTTGGCCACTCGTATAATACAATATAAACATTGCTAAACGCCTAATCGATGCTTCTCAGGACCAGAAAGCTGGCTATTTTCTGGCCCAAAGAGTAAGTATCGCCATCCAACATGGCAACACAGCCAGCATTCTGAGAACCTTCCCAGTCGGCAATGACGCGGAGGATTTTTTAAACGATATTTTGTAATGGAAATATTTTTGTCTATAATTATGTTTATTTTGTATATAAACTAATTGTAACAATGTAAACAAAACAATATTATAAAAGAAAATTGATAATCTACCTGAGTTTCTTGCTGGTATCTTCTCAGTAGAACCAACTTACCGAACCAGCGAAAGAATCATTTTCTAATGGTTATTTTATTTATGTACTTAATTTAGTATTTTTATAATATTACTTGAAAATAAATTGTAAAATTTTGACATTCATATGTGCTCTTTATGTGCCTAAACTGAATAAATGAAATTGATTCTTTGATTCTTTGATTAATATAACTAATTAAAAGTAGGTATTTAATAATAATAATAAACGTGGTCGAATTTCGATCACTGTCGGACCATTACAGATTCAAAAGTTTTATTCCGTTGGATTATAAAAACTCTTATGCAAGTCAAAATTAAATTTACATAATTATACTAATTAGAAATAACATGCTTCCCACAAGTGCATTATCTATGCCATTACTCAGCAATCTTTACACGCTCAAGGAATTGGTGTCATTGTGTGAAACAGATCAACACCTTCGAACTCCTGAGCTCGTTATCAAACCGTTTACTCTTATCGTCTTATCTCTATTAATTATAAAGGTTAAAGTTGCTGTTCCAAGGTGCGAATATGTTATTGTGTGTGTGTGTGTGTGTTATTCACACTTAAATCTATAAATTCTCAATCCCTAGAAACTGCAATAGGCTCGCCGTCCTATTACTTGAGGGTTAAGAAACTGACTGGAGAAATGTGGGTGTAATCAGCCCTATTTAATTCGCAATAAATTAAACACGACAAAAAAAATATCGGTACGTATACCTATTAGGTATTTAAAGGTATACCGATATTTTGTTGCATACAATTGTGTCACGGACGCGTTTTTGAGCTGTTGAACTACCGTCCCATTACATCAAAATTGCATGTATAAATTACAATATATGATATACCTACTTTTACTACCTACATTTACATAATATATATATCATATATCATCATCATCATCTACCTGCCCTTATCCCAATTATTTGGGGGTCGGCGCAACTAGTCTTTCTACTCCACACATCTCTGTCAGACGTCATCTCTTCAGTCACTCCTCTCCTTGTCATATCCTCTTTCACACATTCCATCCACCTTTTCTTTGGCCTACTACTACTTCTTAAACCCTCTACAGTCATACTTCTAACGACATTACTTTCCTCTCTTCTCATAACATGTCCATACCATGACAGCCGCTCGCTTCTCAATTTTTCATTCACTGGTGCAACTTTCAAACTTCCTCTAATATGCTCGTTCCTTACCCTATCCATTCTTGTCACACCACACATCCATCTTAACATTCGCATTTCCGCTACATGCAATTGTCTTTCATCCGTCGCTTTTATGGCTAAACATGAAAGTCCATACAGGACGGCAGGTCTGACGACAGTCTTGTAAATTTTCCCCTTAAGTTTCGGAGGTAATTGGGGTGCGCATATAGTGGCTTTGATCGGCCGCCATTTCATCAAACCTGCGTCAATTCTGTGCTTCACTGTACGATCGATTTCCAGTCCAAGTCCAAGTAAGTGTATGGTCTTTGGGGCACCAAATGTCCCCAGAACGTACCACCAATGCGACTTTATGGTGAGCCCTTAGACACTGTTAAGCAGTTTAAATAACTGGGTCATGTGGTGTCTGCCGACCTCAAGGACGATGCTGATATTGAGCGGGAGCGGAGGGCCCTGTCTGTTCGAGCGAATATGGTAGCTTGCAGGTTTGCCCGTTGTTCGGTTAAGGTCAAACTTTCGCTCTTTAGAGCGTACTGCACGTCTCTCTACACGTGCAGCCTGTGGGCTGATTATACCAAAAGGACCTACGGTACCCTCCGTGTCCTGTACAATAACGCGTTTAGAGTGGTGCTGAGACTGCCCCGATTCTGCAGCGCCTCTGGTATGTTCGCTGACGCGCACGTGGATTGCTTTCACACCACTATACGAAAACGGTGTGCGTCCTTGGTGCGTAGAGTGCGGGCCAGCTCTAACGCCACTCTAGTAATGATAGCTGAACGGTTGGATTGTCCCTATCTGCGGCATTGTTGTTAGAGGCATGTGCCGGTCCCAATGCCGAGGAGAGGGATTTAATAATTTTTTTTAGTTAGTTTTTTTTTAACTGAATATTATTATTTTAATTTGCTGTGATTATGTTAAATTTAATTCTTATATTGTGACATAATTTTATTTAAAAAGCAATGGGAAGTAAAATATTTTTGTCTCAGAGAGAACAGCTGTTCTCTCAGACAGTCTTGATAATGCTTCGTTTAGAGGCGAAACAATTGTCGACGTTTTATTGTCTTTTTAATCCTGCGAAAAATAGTGCTATTAAGAAATTTAAAATAAGTTTAAAACGTTTTTTTTTTAATATTTTACTTACCATTGCTTTGTCATGGATTTTCGCCAAGTAACGCCTGGTTCCATACAATAATTTTATTTATTTTACTAGCTGTTACCCGCAGCTCCGCCTGCGTGTTACTTTAGATCTACATAACATTTTTATTTATGAAGCGAATGAAAACCAAACCGCAAATTCAAATCAAAAATTCAAATCGGTTAAGCCGTTTCTGAGATTAGCGTGTCCAAACATTCAGACAAACAGAGAAAAGTTCTAAAAAACATTGTTTTGGGTTGTATTGCGTTCATAAAGCCCTCCTACAACAGTTTCTCTATTATATCTTCTATAATACTCTCTATTATACCATAAAAATTCATCTTAAGATACGAAAATATGAAATATTATTATTTATCTAGAGGGGTTCGTGGTCTAGTGGTAACCGACAATGTTAACACATTGCAAAGGTTAAGCAACATCGAGTCAGGCCGGTCTTAGGATGGGTGACCATTGCTTAAGATACTAAGACCCCTCCGTGCCTCGGAGAGCACGTTAAGCCGTCGGTCCCGGTTGTCATACGATCATCTATGGCAGTCGTTAGGGGCAGTTGGAGCCCTAAATCAAAAATCCGACCGGGCTAACTACAGAAGTTCGTTATCGCCTATGGGATGTGGAGGTCAGATGGCAGTCGTTTCACGGAAAATATCGAAGTTCAGCCGAATCGCAGTTAGACTGGAAAGCCGACCCCAACTGCGTTGGGAAAAGGCTCGGTGAATGACGATCTTCGTCGTATGTGATAGTCCATTGAATTGTATGGCGAGCGTATCTTAAGTTAAAATATTATAGTATCTTAGCCGTGTGCAGCGCCCCTTAGTGAACTCCACTGCGGGTGACGTAACCTGTTCTGAAGAGCTCTTCAATCTGATCCCACCCTCTTCCTTCCGATCCCGAACAACGCGTGGCGGGCAGTGGATAGCATGTTCGCGAGAACTGAACGTTTTAAACGTTCGTTTCTCTACCGGACAAGAGTGGCCTGGAACGCTCTGCCTGTGCACGTGTTTCCTCCTACATATAACCCTGGGTTCTTTAAGCGGAGCGTGAAGAGGCACATCAGTAGGCCGTCAAGTTGAGGGCCACTCTCTATAATATTGTGTGCTGTGAGAGTGGCCCACAATCGCTACACGTCGTCACGACTTACCACCAGGCGGGCGGCGTCAATTTGGCGAACCCAATATAAAAAATAAGAAAAAACCTACGACAAACTTATTATTTTCGGTTGGTATAGTTATCGGGTCTAGGGATCGAACCGCAAAATTAAGTTTGTTTTTTATTGTATATACTTTTCCGGGATAATAAGTACCCAGCGTGGTGCCCAGGATATTAAAGAATAATTATACCAAGTTCCATCGTAATCGAACCGGCAGTTTTTGCGTGATACCTGAACAGATAGACAGACAGACAACAATTTTTTTAATCACATTTTTGGGTTCGGTGTCGGTCTAGTAACACCCCCTGCCATTTATTTTTTTGATATTTTCAATGTACAGAATTTTCACTTCTACAGATTTATTATAAGTATAGATAATTTCATATAATTTTGTAATAATGTGACATAATTCTGTATATAATATGGGTACTAATATTGTGACCTGAAATAAATGACAATTTAATTTAATTAACATACATAATAGACGAAAATTTAAAAAAAATCGTTCTGGCGGTTTTTTCTTCTCAATCCGGCTCTAGAAAAGTTTAATGATTTGGGTAGGTAGGTGTCTCTAATGAGGCTCGGACCGATCTTGTTCTGTTAAATAGCTAAGTAGAGGCAGTCTAACCGCTCAAAGATATGTGGCGGAAGTTCCTTTCGGATCATCTATTGGAGACAACTTCAGATTTATGCATAATAAATAACGTACATTGCAATACACCAAGACTGGTTACTGAGTACCTTAATGAAGTCGGAATTTAAGTTTTACCAAGGCCAGCACGTAGTCCTGGTCCTGACCTATTGAGCAAATTTGGGAAAACCTCTAAAAACTAATTCGAGCAAGAGTACCTACCAGCCCTTATGACATTAACAGAGCTCAAGACGGTTGCGGTAGAATAGAACAAATAGAGTGACTAATGCCCCTCAGTCAGATATCCAGGGTATCATGGATGGTATACCAAACTTACTCCAAGATCTCATCAGAGCACGAGTTTGCAAAAACAATTAATAAAATCGTAAAAATTACATGTTTTCAGGTGGCTGGCACCATTGCCACGTTGCAATGCAATGCGTAATGTATTTTAAAAGAAAGTATATTACCAAAAAAATATTAAAATATTAAGAAAGAAATTATAAATAGATCACAAAAACTGATGTCATCGGCGGGATCGGAACCCACGGCCTTTCCCTAACAGGGGGCTGCTCTGCCAACTGAGCTACGATGACCACTACCGACAACATCGAATTTTTGCTTCATATCATATTCATAATTTCTACATCGCGCTATTAAGGTTAGCGTTGGATCCACCTACCGCAGTTCTACCGAACTGACGGTACCAGTGTATCGTGTTACAACGATATTTAGACACTGAATTTTTAGATGAATCCTTACCAAATCCATGTATTTTTGTATTTCAAAGCAATGACTTTGCTTAAACTATTCTTAAAATATTAAGAAAGAAATTATAAATAGATCACAAAAACTGATGTCATCGGCGGGATTCGAACCCACGGCCTTTCCCTAACAGGGGGACTGCTCTGCCAACTGAGCTACGATGACCACTACCGACAACATCGAATTTTTGCTTCATATCATATTCATAATTTCTACATCGCGCTATTAGGGTTAGCGTTGGATCAAAAAAATATTTATGGAATGTTCAAAAGGTTTAGAAAGAATAAGTAACCTAACGTTTGATAAATGACGTGTGATACAACACGGGCGGCACGCGGTGTGTGACTTCATCGCCCAAAGGTGTCATAGTTCATATTTTATAACAAGTATCTGACATCTTTATGTAAATATCACGGCTAACTTGGACGGAAAATAACTTTTAGAGGCCCGCGAAACTGTTTCTGGGTAAAATTTTAAATTTGATATTTCATAATCGCTGGAACCATCATCTCCTCAGAATGTATTCGTTTTAAATATATTCTTTCTTTCTTTCTTCTTCCTTACCCCATGTACCTAAGTACTATTAGTAGGTAACTATAAATAAATATACTCGTAGTAAGTAGGTACTGTGTTTCTTTACACGCATTAAGTACTGTGCCTAAACATTTCTCGGTGTACAACGAGTTGACTGGGGATGTCACTGTCACCTTGTCGCAGCTGTCACGTGCCGCATGCTGCAATGGAAACATCACGCTCAGCTATAAAGGCATACAACATCAAGCGCCAAAATGTAAATTTTTCAGGAGACACAAAATTAATACACAGCGTAAAACTAACCCGATTTGTACAGATTTTTACGCGTGTAGAAAAATAACATTGCGGAAATATTTTATTATCTTACATAAAGTATTTATTTATTAATAGGTACACAAGAAAGTAAATTAACATTAGAAGAAAATACTAAACACTTAGTAAAAACTATACTACACCATAGACTAATAAATATATACTTACCAATAAATATACTTTTTATTACGTCTATGAATAAACACATACTAACATTTACACAATCAAAACATAAAGTAAGCAAGTACCTAATATGTGACTACTTAGCATATTTAAAGTGATTCGTGTAAAAATTCCTTAGCATCATTGCTGACTGAAAACAGTAACCTAATCTTTATTTAGTTTGTTCATAAGAAGAGAACTTCATATGGTACCAGTGTTGTGAACTTAGATTTTTATAAGTATGTACTTACTTTTATAAGTATTTACCTACTTACTTTGATAGTAGGCATTAGACATAAACAACTAAAACTAACCTTATATAGGTACGTGCCTTGTAGTTTTATTTGTTTTGCTAACGCATTCAATATTGCTTAGTAATATAATAAATGAAATCATTTTATGTGACATTCGTTTCGGACACACTATCAAAATTTGATACCTAAAGCGTCTTGACCTACCACAATGCGACCAGTTAGGTGACTATTCTTTCCTTCCTTTTCCCCCAAAAAAAAATCAGTTAAAAAAGTGAGAAATGCAGAAAGTCGTAATATGTCTTAAATTGCAGAAATTGGAAAGTTACTCCGTATAGGTATATAGTATTACCACGTAGGTACCTACCGTTACTCAAAGACACAAAATTTTAAGTCCAGCTATTGAAAGTCTGTTCTTGGAAATGATAAAAGTTAGTGAAAACAGGCGTACCTACCTAATTATAAATTCAAATAATAGCTTCTCTTGATAACAAGTTCATACTAACAACAGTATTCATAGACTCTATTTACCTACTTTAATTTGAATGCAGTCTGGTTTGATCCAGTCTACAATACATTACACAGAACTAAAACGTTGGAGAACAATATAGCAACTGCATGAACTGAAGGAACAATAGAATAAGTAAGCAAGCGTAGTGCTTTTAATGTAGAACTGTGGCTGATAGGCATACACCTGCCAAGTATACTTACCTGTTTGCATAATTACATAGAATTTAATTTGTAGGTAGATACTAGATTCTAGGTAGGTACTGTATTGCCGAAATGACGTATCAAATAAGACAAGTGTGCTACGATGAACACAGTACGGGGCATTTCGAGCGTTGCGGTTACAGACGCACTTGACCAGTACCTTGACCTTTGTGTGTATAGGAAACAGAAAAAGTAAATGTCAGAGCATTTATTATTGATTTAAAACACATTCATAAGCCGATACCAACAGTCGACAGACGATGTGATTAATTATGTATGTAGTAACTAGTGGTCCCGGCGAACTTCGTACCGCCTGAAATTTTGCTTATGAACCTTCCCTGAACCTCCACGAATATTTTAAGACCCAAATTAGCCAAATCGGTCCAGCCGTTCACGCGTGATGTGGTGACCAAGGCATATAGGGATTCATTTTTATATATAGAGATTAGTAATATTTAACATTTGTATGTTCATATTCTGATTGATATTGTAAAATATATTTTTATATTTTTAAATGTCTAAGTACAAGTGTTTCTATGCAAACCATGACCGCAAAGATTTTAATTAATAGTGGTTGCATTCAATAGCTGTGAATAAAAGGCAGAATGCAAATTTTAAAATGCAAATGTGATGAAACGGTTTACTAATTTACTAAGAAACTTTGAACCTTAATATAATTTAAAAAATAATGAGAATAGAAAAAAATAAGCACTCGGAAATGAGTCTCTTCAGGAATCTACCTATCATAAATAAAACCTTTTTCTTGGAATACTTAAGGCAGTTAACCACAAAATCATCTTTTTACGTACAAATACCTAACAGACTTCCAGACGCGAGATATCAGCGGCGAACACGTTGCATTCGAATCGTCTAAATCCCACCATGTCTGCTTTTGTACTCAATGTACGGTATAGGAAGTTACTGAAGCTTACTCGTCCATATTCTGCCTCCTCACTCTCCTCTCCTCTCCTCTCCTCAACTCTATAAAATTTGAACTCGCGACTCTATCTTTTGGTAAATTTGCTTGAAGGGAATAATAAATAATTGTGTGTATCAGAGAAACGAATCAAATTATCATTTTCTATCATAAACCTAAAAAAAGTTCATGTTTTTGATCAAAAAATTGGATTTTCTTAGGTTTATGATAAAATCAAGTAAACATTTTGTCATCAGCCGATGTTTGATCAAAAACCTGAATTTACTATAAACCTGCGACATATATCTATTTTGACTTATTTTGAGAAATTAGTTCTATTTTTTATCACAACAAACCAGTAGATACGACTTTGAATTTAGTGTTCGTGTTACATAATTAATAGCTATTTAATGTCGTCTTCAAGAAACGTCATAGTCTATTAGAGATGGATATTTCTAGTAGGCACCTATAATTGGATTTTCCCAGTAAACGAGAGCCATAATCACGATAGTTATGATATCACGTATCGTAAATGCTAACTTTTCTAAGGTTTAACTTCGGGTATTTACCTGTCTTTCCTTGTGTTCCATTTAACTTTTTAAGCACTGAAAGTGAGTTACTTATACTTTATAATAATAATAACTTATTGGAATATTCAAAAAGGTAAAGGTTTCTTAGCTTATATAAAGGCTAAGAAATGGTTTAAAAAATACCTTTTTAATATTCCAATAAATTACCCGTTTTATACCTTTTTGATATACAGCACGTTTGATATACGTCCGTCGGGAAGTTTGGTGTGAAATATATATTCCGTGTGGGCAATTCGCTCTTTCATAATTGCTCGAGTGTAAAACTATTATACTCATAGATACCTATCTATAAAATCTTCTTGAAATAAAATGTGGGTACCTACCTACTTATTATCGAGATTATTTTTACAATGAGTTAAATCGAACTGTACCCTCTTTTGAAGGACTATGAAATAATGAGTGGAAAATATTATTTACCGATGGTATTTATCCGACCGAAAAATAGTTGGGACACTTTAAACGATTCACTCATGGACGCTTCGAAATCCCAACGATATTAAAATAAACAGACATATTGTTGGCCGTCAAACTTTTCACTCATATAGGAGCTAGGTTGCTCCCCGCCGGGCGCCACTGGAAACAGCCGGGCGCCACTGGAAATACCTTCTGCGTGTGAACCAGAGACGCCCGGCAATTAACGTAAGAGCGGCCGCGGAATAGAAAAAAAAAGAGCAGTGTTGCTCCGTCCGCACGATCTAAGTACAGACTATTCCTCGCAGCCCGAGCCGCCGGCAACAGTTTCCTTTTTTAAATTTATTTTTACGTGATTGGGAATGCACTTCACCTCGCCAGCGGGACGGCTTCATGTGGGACTGGGTCGGACTAGTCACTAAACGTCCACTGTGTATCTACTTTGCCTAAGCAGGGCCATCGGATAGGCAGAATCTGTTAAGCGGCGCGGGCGGCCCAGCAAAGGTACGCTCTCTAGAGCTCGCCACGGGCAACAGTTGGTAAATAATAAATAAGTTGACTCAGATTTTCAATTTCACCTGTAGGTAGATCGATCGATGGTAATGCCGTTTCCTTGTTTTAAGAACTAAGTAAAAACATTTGTATACGTAGGGGAACTCAGCTCAGAGCGGCCATAGAAGGCAAAGCCGCCACCATTTTTTTTTCGGTTATTTGAAATGAAAGCGCGACTTTGCCATTCTGCACGCATAAAAAATCTCCTGCCTCACCCGCCTCCCGCCAGTCACTCAATTCGGTAGCGGAGGGAGCAAACGCGTGGCTCCAGTGACGAAGGATACGTTTTCGCGCGTTTTGTTAAAATATCACAAGGTGAGTTTTACCTGTTTTGGTCAAACCTCTTTAATTTTAAATGCTGGGATTGGCCGTGTATTGTTACTTATTTATTTGGTTTTGTTTATTTCGCATTGGCTCTAAAATTGAATAAATAATGTGTGAGTAGTTAATTTTTATAACAAAATGGACGATAAAGGCAAAGCGGCCCGGGCAAAGTGGTCAGCTGATCGCTTTGCCCTTATTAAAGTATTACGGTTTGATAGATAAATGCTATATCATTTTGTTTAGATGGTCAACAATTACAAAAGAAAATCTACCCAGGCGTCTTGGGATGAAGTTACGATGGCCCGAGCCATTAAATAAATAAAAAATAAATTTATCGCAGCAAAATACTGTATCCCTCGTACAACTCTCAGACGACACTTGCAAACAGGATCTGCCATAAAAAAACTTGGCAGATTTACTACAGTGTTTACTCCAGAGCAAGAAGAAGAACTCCTATAGTACATTAGTTAGTACAAAGTTCCTACGTATATGTTTTATAGGAGTTTTCAATCTAAATATAACACTAAAGTTAGATTAAACTATTTTTAAGACTGATTTTATGAATAAAACAGGTGATTATTATATTGTAAACATGTTTGATAATAATAAATAATGTTTTGATTTTTTTATTATAGTTTTTATTTGGTCTAAAACGAATATATTACCAAAAAAGTTGTATTATTTTGGTGGCCACTATGCCCTTACCACCATGGCCGCTTTGGGCGACCAATCGGGCAAAGCGGTTTTTTGACAAGTTTTTGTTGTCTACAACCCTTAGCTTATATTGAAATTTACGTGAAATTTCAATCGCAAACTACAAAAATTTAATAAATTCTCCACCTATTAGTAAAAAATATTTTTTGCAAATGTATCGATTAATAGGTTTTTCTTTAACTTAAAGTTAAGGTGGCCGCTTTGAGCTGACCTCCCCTAGATGTTTATAAAGCCTAGCAACTAACAACTCTTTTAAATATCACACGCCGTCACACGGCCGTGTGTGTAACTGTGTAGTTTCAAATCAAGAAACAAAAGGTATACGTGATGCATCGGATATTGTGCGTGAATATACTGAATAATAACAACATCCTTTTAACACGATGAGAAGTGCGCCATCGGAGCTTAGTATGTACACAGTACAGTGGCGATTACTCGTTTAATCAAGGTAAACCTGCCGAACAAGCCACAGACAACCGTTGTTAAAGCCATTTTTCAGATAATAAACATTACCATTTAATCATTGACCCTGTTCGGTGCTCTAAAATGCTTGAAAAATATTTTCTGAACAATTAAGATTAAGTACCGTTATTATACGGGCGCGTCGCAAATAAGAGGTGGCAGCCGGGCGGCGGGAGGTCAGTACGTATGTAAAAAAGAATGCGCGTACACCAATGGGTCAAACGCACGCTGCTATGAACCGCGTCGCGTGGCTGACGTACGCGTTATTCGCGCTTGCTCACTGCCGCATCTTCGAGAAATGTGAGCTCGCACGTGAGTTAAGGAGTTTCGGAGTTAATCCTGACGATATAGCCACTTGGGTATGCATCGCGTACCACGAGTCCCGTTTCGACACTAGTGCAATGAATAATTTCAGTGGAGACCACGGCATCTTCCAGATCAGCGAGTTATACTGGTGTGGACCTAGGAAGGCTTGTGGCCTCTCGTGCTCTATGCTCCGAGATGAAGACATATCTAACGATTTTCAGTGTGCACTGCAAATTCATGAGGAACACACTCGAATCCAGGGCAACGGATTTCTTGCTTGGGTTGTGTATCCTCAACATTGCAAACATAGTACCAAAAAATATTTAGTGGACTGTGACATTAGTGCTAAGGTTTCCGTGCCGCTTACTAGATCGAGAGAACTAGCAAGTGAAAGCAGCTATAGTGAAAATAGTAACACGCAAAATGTTGAACATAATAAAAGGTTACCAGCATATTTGGGAATTGGAAATATAATAAGAGCAAATTACGGTAAAGTTTTGGACTTGAATAAAAATAATGTTGACTGGTATAGTTTCAAGTTGGAAAATATAGACGACCTGAAATTACTGACCTCCGCCGTTCTAAAAAAGACTGAACCTCAAGATTCTCTAACATCTGAGTACACACCCGAAGGGGTTTCAGAAAATGCCATACCTGTGAAACCATGGCGAACTATAGAAACAAATGAATTCAGACAGAAGAGTTTTTCCAGTTCAGTAAGTTCAAGCCCACTAACTATTCAACATGAAAACGTGACAGTCACCGCAACCAATACTACTCCTCAACGAGCGCTGACTACGACTTCTTCACCTAGTACGTCAGCTGATACCTCCGACATACAGGAAAGAACAACAATTTTAATGTTAAAAACTGAACAGTCTACATCAAGAACACCTGCATCAAAAGTTATGATAACAAGCAATACAAATTCAAGAAAAAGCAGTGGATTCGAAACAACCACGCCTGTATCTACCATCATCTCAACTTCGGAAAAACGCTTACATTTCTCGTATCATAAAATGCCTGCTTTGGTATCTACCAGAGAACGCTCCGACATACCTGTACCAAAGACTAATATTTCACTTAGAATAGTTAATAGTAACACCACTAACGCAGCCCCAACTTCTATGAGACGGCGAGGTTCACAACCAACTGCAATTACGATGACTACTACAATCCCCAAAATAAGCCAAATAACTAGCACTCTACCTACTACTACATCATCTAGTATTAGAACACCCCTTAACGTGTTACCTATTGCGAGAAAACCGGCACTAACTACGGCGCACAAAGTCTTAGCAAACTCAATAACTACAAGGAAGCCTAAAACAGATCATTCGTGGTACACATTTACACCAAGAACTGTAAGTACTGTTCACACATCAACTGCAACTACACCTCTACCGGTTTACGAAACCAGTAAGCCTAGTACAATGAGTCCGTCAAAAACAATGACAAAATTAACATTTTCTACACGAGGACCAACGCAATCCATATTTGATTTATATTTAAATCCAACTAAACCACCAAAGCTATCATTGTTAAAGTTATGTTTGGGATTGAACAATCCGTACAGCGTCAAAATATTTGCTAATGGGACTACGACACCTGCACCTGTTCTCACTGTTCAACATCGAAAGATGACGCAACGAATAATAATAGACGACAAATTGGACACTGAGTGATTTATTGTAAGTGTACCAACCTAATAGGTAGTTAAAATTAAGTAAATAATTAAATGTCGTTTAAGTGTAGGGCTGCTAATGAAAAGGTCATTAAAAAGACTTGTTGCAAGAGTCATAGGTTTGTATTCTAACATTGATCTTGCATCCAAATAGCCTTGTTTGTGGATCGCTATGCTAATGCGACGGAGACTGTTTCTGTTTAAGTTTTGATCACTATGCGAACTTTTGCTCAAGCGTATATTAAGTGTTAAATTTAAAAAAAAGGCATTTATCTCGGATAGGATTTGTATTTGATTTACAAACTGAAATGAATGGGAGATTGTATCTGCAGTAGGTATTGCTTTATGTAGGCATTTTATTTGAAATTTATTAATGTTGAATAACGTATTATTCATAATTACAATTTATATAGAATATAAATACTAATTGTTATTTACATATAGGTATCTACATGCGTACAGGAGTAGGTTTCCAAAATAGTTACAGTATTTGTCACCGTAGAAATGTAAATACCGGTAGATTATAATAAATATTACATGATTGGTATAATTATTGTAATTACTCTGGCATTTGGAAAAGAGTGGCAGTGTTCATCTCTCACAGGCTCTAGGTCTAAAACTCACTATGTGACTGTAAAATTGTAAATAGGTACAGCAAACTACCACCAATCTCGCAATATCGATACAATTAATGCAATTACAGGCGAAAAGAAAAGAGTGGCCGTGAGTTTTTTAGAGGTAGGTAGAGCCTGTGAGAAAAGAACCAGGCAATACAATCACACGGCCACTCTTCTGCAATCGCCAGTAATCACAATCATTGCTTCATTCATGCGAGACTGATTACAATCCAACGGTATTGACAATCTTACGGCGACATATACATAAAATTACTAAGGTAAATATTTGCTAGGTTATATTCGGTAAGTTTGTATATTAGCTATTTAATTTATATTATACTAGAGATAGAGAGCTGATTAATTAACGAGTTTTTATTAATATTCATTATGTGACACCCATGAAAAGTGAGCTGATCAACGTTATCATCCTCGTGGAACCAGTTCTGTATTAAAAAAACAGAAAGCTGTCTCGAAACATCATTTTGCATAATTTTCTTTTCACTGATATTTTGAACAGGCAAATTACTCAATTACACTACCAAGTACTAGATACAAAAATACACGTCATCATCTGATCGATCTCTGAGCCTGAAATGCGGTGTATTTTCTGGCATCTCATGCTATGTACTGCAGGCCCAACAGCTATTAACTGTCTTCGTTTTCATTTTAATGAAGAGCTATTCACCCAAAGGATATTGTTAGATAAATATTATCTATTTTGACTAAAAAAAAAGTATTGCGGGAGCCATTGGGCGTTTTAACATTACACGATACCGACCCACGATTATCGCCCATAATATCGTGACGATATCGTGCAGATGCAAACCTAATATGTACGAGTACTATCTTTGAATATTTATCGTGACGATATCGTCACGATATCGTGCAATGTGAAAACGCCGATTGACTGAGACGTTTCTCTTTGTCCATGTTGTCTGGAAATGGGTAAGCTTTCAGGTTGGCTCAAAGTATTGTTGGAAACTTAGTCACAATATTGGATTATTGCAAATTGAATACCTATTTTCAATCATGTATTTATTCGAAATGTTCCGCTCGCCAACAGTAATAAACCAACATGTGAGAAATAGATTGAAAAGTGTAATCAAACGTGAACAGTGTTCATGGAAGCGTATATTTTCGATGAGCAAGTGAAGTTCTGATATTATTTAAATACACAGTTCGTTCTAGGAAATATGCTTAAAGCTACTTGAATGTTTGTAATTAAATTGTAAATTGGTATAAAAGTTTATATCAGTCCATCTTTTTAGGGTTCCGTAGTAAAATTTTCGGAGCCCTTATAGTTTCGTCATGTCGTCCGTCCTCAGCTTTGCTGTCAAACGGTAAGTCTTGTGCTAGAAACATGAAACTTTGCATGGATATGTATATTGACTACGCCGATAAAGTACCTACTTACTACGTCCCCCCCCCCGTCCCCCATCCCCCCTCTAAAATCTAAACGGCTGGCGTGAAGAACCTGAAAAAATTCATGATGGTAGTCCATGTACTGAACTTTGAATGAAAACTATATCGGATTAGATAGCTCTGTTAGGTCAGAAGTTATAGAGGCTATTATGGGTGACTAGGGAACCCTACTCTATGCGTGGCTCGACACGCACTTGGCCGGTTTTTTAAAACTATAATTACTATTATTATAGTAATTATAGTATTCTATAATTACTATATAATCTATACTATGTATATTTGTAATGAATAAACTCCAAAGCTACATTCACCCTGAGTAACATACGCTAATTTTTATCCCGGTAATGTGTTCCCACGGGAACCGGGAACGAGTAAACTAAATAACGCGGGTGGAGCTGCGGCGATCAGCTAGTCCTATATATAACTGTATGTATGACGCAATTAAATTCTTTTTTAATATAAAAAAAACATAAGTATTCTCATTAACTACTGAGTTACCGGAACTGTACATTATTAAGGATTTATATAGGTACAGTTAGTTCGTTTCATGAAAAGACAACTTTTAACCACATTTCTTACATATTAATTTACTCTCTATACTACGTCGCTGGTCGGGCTTTGATGGCAGCAGGCTTTTAATTATAATTAATGTTACTGCTGGCAGGTTTTGCTTCACCACGACCTCATTCATTCAGATGAGTTCGTCGGATGTCTTTGTATGCGCTTAAGCATATTTCTAGGCCAAAGACTTTGAAGATTTGAAGTTATTAATCTAATAAATAATAAATGCCGTTTGTATTTGAAAGTGACGACTTTTCTTTTTTTTTTTTTAATTCCGCGATATCGCGGCCGCTTCCATGTCCATTGCTGCGGGCGTCTCTGGTACACACCAGAAGGTATTTCCAGTGGCGTACGGGGACTTTGGTTCGGGGGTTTGGTCGGAATGAAAATCCCGCGTCGTTGGGGTTGGGTTATCCCGCGTCGATGAGTGAATCTGGTTGCGAATGGGACGACTTCGCTTAAACTTTGTTTTCAAAATAATAATTCCAGATAATTCTTCTAAGTTTTTTTTTCTAACAACTTACAAATTACATCGAGAGGCGATGTAATTTGCCGGTCCATAACATGGTTGATAGCACGCAAGCGGGAAATCGCCCTGGGTAACGAGTAATTTAATTAATTTAGGCGATAACCGGCATGCGGAGAATCGACTGTAAGGCTGGATATGGTTTGTTGTCAAAGAAACAACCTGGGGGCGACAATGACCAATGTAAGTGATTACCCGCTAGCGGTTCATAGATATGCCACGCGTTTCAGAAATATCTTGCACCCCGCATGCGGGCTCCAACGACCAATGTATTAAGTACTTATTAGCAATAAGTTCATATATAGTTCACGGGCCGTAGAACATTGAAAAATATTGATTAACAGCAAGCTCATTTTTCGTAAGTAGCTTTATTTTACAGAGCCTCCCACATATATCTCAAAAATAAATTTCAAATCAGGTAGCTAACACAGTTATCCAGTTAAAATATTCGGAACAAAATTGTAAGGTTGCATTAATTTGTATAGAGCTGCAAAGTGGTGCGGGTATTAAGTACATCATTATAAATCAAATATCAAAAGCTCCCATCGATCCGACTTGTGCTAAAAAAGTTATTCAAGGTTGAAAAGTTAAAAAGTAGATTTTTTTTTGGATTTTTCTCGTAAACAGTGAATTATATAAAAAATTGGTTTTGTACAAAATTGTAGATAATAAAATAACCTACAAATAGGCTATATAACATCACGACAGAGTTAATAGGAGCGGACCAGCATTGCGTGTAGACTATAGCTTGTTGGACGTTAATAACCGCAATCTCTCAGAAATGCTAATTCCTAGGAAAAAAGTTGGGAAGACTTATTTGTAGGTTATTTTATTATCTACAGTTTTGTACAAAACCAATTTTTGATGTAATTCACTGTTTACGAGAAAAATCCAAAAAACCGAAAACCGAAAACTTTTTAACTTTTCAACCTTGAATAACTTTTTTTGCACAAGTCGGATCGATGGGAACTTTTGATATTTGATTTATAATGATGTACTTAATACCTGCACCACTTTGCAGCTCTATACAAATTAATGCAACCTTACAATTTTGTTCCGAATATTTTAACTGGATAACTCTGTTAGCTACCTGATTTGAGATTTCTTTTTGAGATATATGTGGGAGACTCGGTAAAATAAAGCTACTTACGAAAAATGAGCTTGCTATTAATCAATATTTTTCAATGTTCTACTGCCCGTGTACTAATACTTTGGGGAAGAAAAAGACACTGCAAGTCCAGTTGATTAGGAGGGCGAGGTATGATCCTAATATATTATTATATTAGTGGACCGCCAGCCAGCCAGTCATCAGCAATTTTAGTACTATAATAATGGACAGAGTAATAGGTACCTACTTCATTAAATCGATCTATGATGTTATTGGTAATCGGCTATTACCGAAAATTGTAATTACCGTTCACCATGTTAACGCTATTTAATGTAGACCTGTTTTACCAGTTTGCCTAAGGTATACGATACAGGTTAATGTCCCTACTTAACTTTGATAATTATTATTTGGTAACTAATACTATTATACATATGTAGTAGTTATTGTTTCCCGATCCACACACTTTATCTAGTATTAATTAGTTTGTACCTACTGTCCATGGACAAGGGGTCCTTCGTACCTTGTCCATTCCAATTACCTATGAAATTGCGTTTAAAAAACCTTAAGATAACCCCCAAGGCCGAACAAGTACAAGTACCATAAGTCAATAAGCTATCTAGTATTAATATAACCATAAAGGATGATGATGGACGCTAGTATGTCAATCCAGGTCACTACCGAAGTGTGCGAGTGTTCAATATACACATACTGTGATGCGGAATCGATACTGAACGTATACTATACTAGGTATTCTATATGTACTAGGCATGTAGGTGACGCTCGCACCGCTGTGCGAACAAATTTTAATTAAAGTGTCGAAGTTGCGGTTAGGCGTCAACGTCAACCCGCTGTACAAAATAATTAGCACCTGAATGGACGGTACGGCTTTTCAAACACTGATTTGTTTACTGTTAAACATTATTAAACGGACTACACTACGTAAAATAGGGCTCCCGAACTTCCGAATATAATATCCAGCCTTTAAATTACGTTGTGGTTTCTTTATAACTTCTGTAGGGCCTGCTATGTCTTTGTTTGTACTTTTTTTTGTAGTAAGAAAAAAAAACGACTTCTACAATGTTTGTGTTTTTTACCTATTGTTGATATGGGAATATAGTTCGTAAAGTATTTTTTACCTTCCTTAAACACCCCAAAACTATACAGCCTTTTAGCTTTAAAAAAAAAATATTTTTGTGATAGATACTTACTGGATTATTTAAAAACCAATAATGGATACTATCACATCAATAACACATGGATAGGCAGATCCTACCTATAGGTAGGTATAGTTGCTATCCATTATGTGGTCACCGCAAATTCACACTAAACTTGACTGAACACATACAATGCAATATCAATATCATAGTTAGTGAACGTCCATGTTCACGTGCTCATATTGCCGGAAGGGTTTACAATATCCATGTTATAAGTATAGGATCGCCAGACACCAAACCACTATCGAAACTGATATACGAGTACCCCAGTAATATAATGAACACTATTAATCTGCTATAGGTAACTTTAGCTTCGAATAACTTAGCTCGATTATCTTTATAATAAGGAGTGCATCTTGACAGATTATTTAATAAAATATATAGTGCTTTGAAAGCGCGCTTCTCTCTCTTCTCCTTACTACATTTTCCTGTTTCCCTTTCATTGCCTATAATTGGTCAAAATATTACTATCCGTAGGGTCGTGTTCTTAAAATATCAACGACTCAGTAGATAGTTCAAAAACTGTGTGTCTCTCCTCTCCAAAATAATTGTATTCACTGTTGCTTTTACCTTCCTAAGCCTTCCAATCCAACACTAACCTCTTTTCTAAGAATATTTTACCCATCATAATGACTTTTGCGATTTAATAGAACTAGCATGAAAAGCGAACATTAGCAAGTTGTAGCAAGCACACAGAAAGCCATACGAAAGAATTGAATTGAAAACAAAACGACTTGTTACTTTGGATGCTTTGCTAATCTTACCATAGTATACAACAAACCGCTGGGTGCCGCTGGAAATACCGTCTGGTACATACCTGAGACTCAATGGACGTAAGAGCGGCAAAGTCACCTCCCGCTGTCTGTCCCTACTATGATGCTTGCTTATCTTTAAAACTACTTAGGTAACGAGTTTTGATGTGGTTTTTTTAATATATAGAGTGATTCAAAATGAAGGTTTTGGTTGAAATATATATAATTTGTCAAGCAGGAAATTCCGCTGACACCTGGCAGGTAAGTAATAAGCCTTCTTACTCCTTAACCGTTTGTACCGACATCAAAGTGCAGATCTAAGGCCCGTTGGTTTACTTTTAGGATCAAGCTTCTTATCGAAATCCATTCGAATTCAATTTGCTGCAATTCTGGGAATGTTCCCTGTCGGCAATGACGAGGAGGATTTTTTAAACGATATTTTGTAGTATAAATATGTTTAGTACATACATAATTATGTATTGTAATTCTTATTGTAAATAAATAGCTCATAAAATTGCTTTTCAAAAACAAAAGAGAACACTACTTTTTCTTTTTTAGAACAAACAGTTCATTGTTTTACCTCAGCGTTATTTATTGGCAACATAAGATAAGATACGATAACTATCAGTTTATCATCGAGATTTTGCAAAAAGCTAAAATTTTGTTGTTAAACGCTCGGTTATACCCACCAGATGTAAAGCAGAACCTAGCGTGTATATAAGGCCACCATTAAACAGCCATCAAGAGGGAATTGTCTATGCAGTAGAATATTTTACCATCTCTGCTGTGACGCAGGCAGACAACAAAACAAAGCACCGTGAATCTTTTATCGGTTAGTTTCTTGGTAATCGTTGGTAAGAAGATGAATGGGTGGATATTACTAAAAAATAGAGGCATAACGCCTGTACATAATCTTTCCCCTGAAGGTACCTACTCGTATCCACCTACACATCTAAATATAAAACCGTTGTTGTGGGTAAAGACATTTTCACAATACCGTATTACCGAGTACCTATTTATTCAAGTGTAAACATGTGTCGGCCGGTATCAACAATAACGAGCTTAACAATACGTACGCACGTTCTGAAACCAGGGTGTTACTTTTCGTATACCTACTTCAACTACCTTTCGTATACTGCGATAGAATCGAAATAAAATAAGTCTCACAAGAATTCCAAAATCCGATTATTAGATAAAGAATGTATTATTATGTCCACCAAGTGCCGACAATCGAAAGCATAAATAATACAGCATGAATGTTACTGGGTGTGAGTGCTTAACAATTTTCTCACTTTTTTCTTTAATTTTTAATTTAGGGCAAAAAGTTAAATAAACATATTTGTAGGCAAAACAATTTGCTACAGATTATGACTTTTTGTAAGACGCATAGTTTCCGAGATATCGCGAAAAAAGTGTTTTCACCACTTGCGGCCGCCCCACAAACTTGAAGTTAAGCTTCTATAGCACCCTTGTCTCAAAAATAAAATTGCGTCCTCTAAAAAATGCAAAGCTCATGTAACATTTTAATGGACTAATTTGATATCTAGGTTGTATAAGTACCTACCTACCTAAATATGACATTCAAAGTTTGGAAAAAAATTCACTCTTAAAGTAAGCAAGGTGAGGGATAAAAGTAAAATACTCAGTTATTATAGAGTTTTCGTCATTTCTGAAACTAGGATCTTGAAACAGGAATAATAACAAGGGGGATGTACGTTTGTACCTACGGAAATTGTCAGGGGATGTCCACGCAAAGGATTTATCCACAAAGCGATCGACAGAGAGCTCTGTTCAATTAATACAGAGCTACTCCATCTGAGTCTGTGATTGAAACATGCTCTCCTACTGATTTCAATTAGGATGTAGGTAATTGATTGACGATTGATTCGTAAAAGCTTTTGAGACGGTAAAATGTTCGATTGCGTCTAAATTAGATTAGAAACGTAGCAATAGACTAAAGAAATAACTACGAGCTAGAGTAAAAACTCTTTGTGTAGCTGTGTGTACAACACATGTGTGTGTAAAACAGGTCACATTATACGTTCACATACGTGCAAAGTTCAAAGCTCAGCTTACGCCTCGCGAACTGTACCTTATTGAAGAGGTTTACGAATGAATATATTTGTTTGTAACATGATCGGTAGGTATTATAATACTCTTACTAATGTAATAAACACAAATCTGTAGAATTAAGTATGACATGACATTTAGGTCTAGATGCTATTTATTGTACAAATGCCTAAACTAAAGGTAAATGTTTTGAACATACAAATATAGTCACGCCTGTTTTACCGAAGGGGTAGGCAGATGCATATTATACGCCTACATTTCAGCTATTATGTTTTATTCCCACGTCATAGGGTGCTAGCCTATTGTCGCCTTTAACAGAAACTTTTGTGTCTCAGAATCTCGTCCGTTGTTCGTTAAGTTCAAATGTCTGTTCAAATATTTTGTTAAGACTACTTATTACACTACTTAAGGTAGGTAGCTACCTATGTACCTAGGTACTGAAAATAAATCAATATAAGTTGTCCTGAGTTCTGCATAAATACACAAAATTACCTTAACTGGAAAGCGTGTATACCATATACCAAATAACTACACCGCTTTAATTGTTAGTTAATAGGTAGGTACATTAAAGTCAATGTTACAGAATAAGAATATGTGTACCTAATATATTATAGAGTACCAATGTGCCTGGTAACCAGCAATTGTTTTACTTACTTATAACCTATTCTATGGAAGTATTGAATTATCAGTCTGTACGTGATAATTACCAAAAAATCTCATCATCATTTCAGTTAACTGACGCCATATTCGGTCTTGAGCTTCTCACATAATAGTTCAGATACCTATACCTACCCCATGACATGGACATTACCTAAATATAACGCATCTGCCTCAGATTTTAACCTGATTTAAAATGGTTGTTCGACACGCCTTAAAGTTATACAATACTTAGTTTGGCGAAATTTTCAGTGGGTTATTTTGTAGGTTTTTTATCCCACTTCTGAAATAAGATAAAGTACTTTAAGGCGTGTCAATCATTACAAATTAGCTTAATTGCAAAGGTTAACTACTATATAAAGTAGACATTAAAAAAATATTTGTCAGTGGAAATACTTATAATTGTACCAATCTAATGTTTATTAATGACCACGGGCTCGGTGGAGACTTTTTAAAAAACACAAATTTAAATTATAGGATAGGTAGGTAAGTACCTACTTATTTCATTAAATTTTGAAAGGTTCACCAATCTGATTTGAAGGCTTGTTACATCGACAATTTTCGTACAAACACTCAAATGATAGCAACAACAGTCGTTTTTAGTTATTTCGAAACATACAAAATTACGCGATCATTATAAATATCTATCAAAATTACACCTAAATGTGAACAAGTCATTACTCATCATTCGATTGGACGATCGAAACTCAAGGAATCATGATAATATAAATAAGGAAATAAAAACATAGAAGTAAACTTGTTATCAGTATGAGACTCGTGTAGGATGGATGCAGCCAAGCGGTTGACCTTTATCATAAGTTAATTAGTTTGTCATTTTTATCTGATTCTGTTAACCATTAGCTACAAAGACGGTTCAATAATAATTTACGACAGTGATAATAATATAGTATGCAATAGTTTTATTAAACAACTGTACCAATGTAGTACCTACCTACTTCTTATCTACAAAGTTGCATGTCTACCTAAGGTAAAGAATACATATTATCCCGGAACGCCTCGTCGAGCATCTCACGAGCGTGGGGCCAGACCTGGCAGACAACCAATTCGGTTTCCATCGGGGACGCTCCACGGTGAACGCGATCATGTGCGTGAAGAGCCTGACGGAGGAGGCAGTCTCGCAGGGAAATGTGGTGGTGGCGGTGTCTCTTGACATCGCTAACGCTTTCAACACCTTGCCATGGAGCTGTGTTAGGGAGGCGCTTGTGTATCACGAAACTCCGTCGTATTGTCGGGGCTTACCACTCGGAGAGGGCCATAGCTTACCCTAGCTGGCTCGGGCCAGCTCGGCGAGATGTGTCGTGCGGTGTTCCACAGGGGGTCAGTACTGGGACCGCTGCTGTGGAACATCGGCTACGACTGGGTGCTGCGGGGTGCGATGCCTGAGGGTATCGGCATAACGTACTACGCCGACGATACCCTGGTCACGGCGCTGGGTGCAACGCAACAGGAGGCAGTACTCAAGGTCACGATGGGTGTTGCTCAAGTCGTGGGTTGGATACGGTGGCTGGGACTGGAGGTGGCCCTGCACAAGTCCGAGGTTCTTTATTTTCACGGACCTCGGAATGGTCCACCTGAAGGTTCCAGCATAACTGTAGGAGGCGTTAGCATTGGCATCAAGCCCTCGATGAAGTACCTAGAGATCGTACTTGGTAGCTGATGGAACGTCGGACCACATTTCCGAAGTTTGGTCCCTAAAGTGCGCCTCCTGCATGAGACTGAACCTAGGGACCGTGCGGAGTATGGCCCTATACGGGGATCCGGTATGGGCGGCGAGGTTGACGGCCAAGAACGCGACTCTTTTGAATCGCCCACTGAGGACCGTGGCCGTCAAAACCATACGGGAGTACCGCACGATCTCCGGAGAGGCTGCATGTCTCTTAGCCGAGACCCCTCCATAAGACAGGGAAGCGAGAGCCCTTGCGTCATTGTACCAATTGAGGCACTGGAGCGGGACCACAGGCCTGCATGTCATATTTATTAAATCGCAGTCAATTAGTTGTATTGAGTGGATACGAGTCAGTCACATTCCTGGCAACATCGGGGGTGCCACAGGGCTCAAATCTTGGTCCACTCTTGTTTTTGCTATTTATAAACGACTTGCTCAATAAAATCGACAGTCAATGTCTGGCATATGCTGACGATATTAAAATTTATAGAAGAATTCAGGAACTTGGTGATTGTGAGGCCTTGCAGGCTGATATAGATACAATTGTGCAATGGTGTGACGAAAACTTTATGTCCTTGAATATAGCAAAATGTCAGGTCATCACATTCACAAAAAATATAAATAAACTGGTTTATAATTATAATATCAAGGGAGTCAGTATTGACAGAGTAGGTGTTATTCGCGACTTAGGTGTGTTGTTTGATGCTGCAATGTCTTTTAGGCCTCACTATGACTATGTTTGCAGCAAAGCCCAGCGCATGTTATCCTTCATACTACGCACTGCTAAGCCCTTTCGCCGGGATAGATCCCTGATAACCTTATACTACGCTCTAGTGAGAACTATAGTTGAATACTGTTCATCCGTCTGGTCGCCTATCTATAAAGTACATACGGACGATTTGGAAGCGATCCAAAAACGATTTGTTAGGTTTTTATGTATTAGACAGGGGCTGAGGCGGGAGATACCGGAATATGAGGGTAGGCTTGAGAGGTTTGATATTATGAGTTTGGAGAGGAGGAGATGGATCAATGACCTCTGTGTTCTTTATAAACTTCTCAATGACCTTCTTGATTGTGATCTTAATGAATATGTTAAAATCAAAGTGCCAACACGATCTGTGCGCATTCCTCAGTTGTTTGCCATACCTCTAAGTCGAAATAATGTGTCACAAAACAACCCAATCAACAGAATGTGTACTCAGTACAATATAATTTGCTCACAAGTTGATGTATTTTTAAATAATTTTAATAGTTTTAAGAAAGCCTTGGCAACTATTAACAATTGATGTATTAGGTACAATTTACAATACTCATGTAGGTTTCTTTTTGTTTTTTTTTCATAATCTTACCAACGTTTTTTTATATTTTTGTGCTTTATTAGTTTTAAATGTTGAGTATAGATTTAATTGGACGCTAAATTAACAACTTGTATACTACAATGTTATATTGTTTTTCCATAATTTGGTGTCTGTTTCTGTATCTATTAAATTAAATAAAAATAAAATAAAATAAATCTCGAGAAATCGAGGACCAGCGGTTCCAACTCCGCCACGATCCCATGGAGACATGGAGGGTGCGACTTGAGCAACCAAAGTGGGGAACCACCGTTATCGCGGCGGTGAGACCGATCATGGACACCTAGCCTACGACCTAACGTATCGTGCGACGCAGATAGTTACTGGGCATGGATGCTTCTGTAGCTATCTGTATCGCATCGTGAGGTCACACTTCGGTGTCAACACTGCGAGGTTTCTGACGACGACACCGCACTCCATACCTTGGTGGAGTGCTCAGCGTGGGCGAGTCAGCGCCGGGTCTGGGCATGGATACCCTCTCGCTGGAAACCATGCTTCATGCCATGGTCTCCAGCGCGAGTTGGTGGAACGCAGCCGTGAGCATGACTTGCTCGCACGACTGGCTGAGAGGGAGAGGGAGCGTACCCTCGTAACGTAAGTTCTGCAGTCAGCGGCCAGGGCGCTGCATACTTATTTATACCCAGGACCATCGACCTCCATGATCGGGGCCTGAGGACGGCGGAGATGCACTCACCGACGCGGGATAAAACCCAAGCCCAACGACGCGGGATTTTGATTCCGACCAAACCCCCTGAAGAGGCCACACAGGTGGCCAAAGTCCGCCAGGGGCCACTGGAAATACCTTCTGGTGAGTACCGGTACGCGGTCTCGCGGAATTTAAAAAGAAAAGGTAAAAAGATACGGTAAATTCGTAGGGCTCTTACCACCGCAGGTCTTCCGGCCGTACGTGAACCAAATAGTTTAGCACGAAGCGATGTAAAGAGACCGGACGGTAGGTCGTTGCTACCGTGGAAGATGGGAAGGCCTTTGGTGTGGGACATGCGTTGACACCTTAGCACCTTCACACCTTCCAAGCACATCCGGATGTGCCGGCGCTGCTGCTGCATCGGCTGAAGGCCTCAAACGGCGTAAATATGCTAACCTAGCAGGTTACATATTTGAGCCGTTTGGGTTGAGACACTGGGGTCATGGGGTCCGAGTGCTCACCGCCTTTATAGAGACCATAAGACTGGCTATTTTCTGGCCCAAAGAATAAGTATCGCCATCCAACGTGGCAACACAGCCAGCATTCTGGGAACCTTCCCAGTCGGCAATGACGCGGAGGATTTTTTAAACGATATTTTGTAATGTAAATATTTTTAATTTTTAATAATTTAAAAGGGTGACACAAAGTTAATAGTAAATTATTCGCAACTTAATTATTTGCCACAACTAAGTAAAACATAATTTAGTTACGCAAACATTTCTTTTAAAGGTATTTAGGTCATGCTCGTGAACAAAGCAGGCGAAAAAAAAAGGTACCTTGTGACTTGTTCCCTGCAGAGTGCAGACGTCCTACGTATTTTCAGTTAAGTCTCGGTGAAAAAGCTTTGAGAGAGAACTCTACGTTCTACTTATATTTGCGAAGTCACAAAAGGTGACAGAAGTACGACTTGGTAACTTTTACAATGTATAAAGTCATCGTGTAAAATGAAAAGGAATTCTACATGTAGTGGTTCTGGTACACCTATCGGTAACTGTAATATTTAATCAATCTCAATTGTAAGAGTGGTTGTATAGGGACATGTTTCATTATTGTTCTTTCGCATATTTTTGGTTATGATTTCAGTAAAAACGCGTCAATAAATCAAAACACTGATGTATAGATACAAACATAGATTTATGTTTTTACCTACACAATTAGGTATTAGTAAAGGTAGGTACACAATTATAAAGATTATGTCGTGAACCCACTTCTAACAGAAGTAGTTTTAATTAAGCTAGGGTGAATACTAAAAACCAGAAATCGGTTCGGTTGCTAATTATTGACAAAAAATTAAACGATCACCAAAATGTTTTAGCTCCAATAAAATCTGCCATTGAATGTACAATGGAAGATATTGTGTATTAATTATGAAGACAAGTGTTCAGTTTGTGAGTGTGGTATTTGGTGTTTTAGCTTTTAAGTCAATTTCTTTAGGCACTTCTTCTTCTTTATTTTAAAACGTGGCTCCATCGATTTCATCGATGATTTCGCCGATGTCAAGGTAATGCTTGATTTTTTCCGCACAGAAGAACTAGTTACTGTGAACTAGTTCGCGGTGCGGGACAAGGAAACGTTTGGTATTGCAATTGAGCGTTTGGGCCTGGATTTTGGGCCAGAGGTAACCTAAAAGGCAACCCGCCACGCGCTTCGCAAAAATCCAAGTCCTTTAGGCACTTAACTAAATATAACTAAATACTAGGTATGCAATGCATGCTACTAATTGCAAATGTTGAGCGGAGCAAATTTCCTTAATTTTTTTTTATGCTCTATTTTCATGATTTCAGAGATATGCACTCCCGGGTATGATGTCGACCAGGATACCAAATTTGGTAAAAATCGGTCGAACCGTTTCGGAGGAGTTGGCACACAAACGATTTACACTTTTCGTCTAAGATACGCTACGCTTCGCTCCGCTCAATAAATTTAGTCAGGTCTTCAGGTGTCATTCGTGCGTTATACATGTATAGTGTCAGAAACACGTCAACCGACATTTTCATTGTTTACCTTTAGGTAATTAAGTATTATAGTTCGTGTGGCGTAAGCTCCACTTTGGATTTGTGTGAGTGCACGTACGTGAACGTATACGTGCACGCATGTGTTGTACACTCAGATTTTTTACTCTTCTTTTCGTGATAACTCATGCAAAACTCAGCTTAGGCATCGCGAACTGTACCTACCTAAAGAAATTCAGTACAAGTAGGATCTATAGTCAATTTCCTTATCATATTAAATTTAATAATTTTGGTAGGTACATCCATACTAGGTACGTAGAATTGTTAAATAATAAGCAGATATTCTTTGTTTCAGGTGCATACATGGTGTTGTCAAACCCACATTTCCTCTTCGCAGACGAAATATACCAAAAGGGTGTGATTGGATTAAAACCTCATGAAGAATCACATAAAATTTACATGGACATTGAACCAGTAAGTTGAATGAATAACGTAATAGCCCAACCATACGACGAGCTGCCAGTGGAGTGACATTAATTCGGGGAAAACTTTTACCTACTAGACATAAGCCCAGGGGCCTATATGTCCATTATAATTGATATTATATTTTATTATACGAGTAGTGTAATATTTTGGACTCAAATTATAATAAACTTTATAATTTTTTTAAAAATAGGTACATAAAGCGATTCTTTACATCGGACCAGAGGTGTCTGCTGTACAAGACGCAGATTAGACCCTGCGTCGAATACTGCTCTCACCTCTGGCACGGCTCCGCGAAGTATCTGCTGGACGCTCTCGACGCTATACAGCGACGGGCTATCCGTATTATAGATTGTCCGGAGGTAACGGGAAGCCTTCAGCCGCTAGCTCAGCGCCGAACAATAGCTTCTTTGACCGCATTCTACCGTATTTACCAGGGCGAGTGTTCTGAAGAGCTCTTCAATCTGATCCCACCCTCTACCTTCCGATCCCGAACAACGCGTGCCGGGCAGAGATGCCACTCCCACACAGTGGATAGCATGTTCGCGATAACCGAGCGTTTTAAACGTTCGTGAACGTGTTTCCTCCCATAATCCTGGGTTCTTTAAGCGGAGCGTGAAGAGGCACATCAGTAGGTCGTCAAGTTGAGGGCCACTCTCTATAGTATTGTGTGCTGTGAGAGTGGCCCACAATCGCTAGAGGTCGTCACGACTTACCACCAGGCGGGAGGCGTCAATTTGGCGAACCAAATATAAAAAAAAAACTTAATTGGTGCGAGTGCCTAGCAAATAAACGATTTCATTTCATTTCATTACAAAATCGCCGAGTGATTTAGGCTACTTTTTATCCCCGTGAGAATTGGTAACGAGAAAGGTAAATCACGCGGGCGGAGCCGCGTTAATTAGCTAGTCTTTCATAAATAGGTAGTAGGTAGGTGTGCCTTCTTCAAACAATAACAAAAACAACAATATGTGAAAATGGACCAGGTGTTGACGCTTATTGCCTTGTCCAAAGGAAATAGGGGTGAATTAATACATAATAATGTGATCTAGTAGATAATAGTACCTAGGTGTGAATAAATGTGAATTTCACCAATGATCCTATTTTATTATAGTACGTACTATACAGGATTGATATGGGTCAGTGAGGGAAAGTCTGAAACTATAAAGGGACGGTCAAACTCATCATTCACATGCGACGTACAGCACGCTTTATGACATGTGAACAGGATCTGGCCAATACTATTTGTATGGTAACGAACACACTGGTGATAGACCACGCTGTCTTACACGTCACCGCGCCAGATTCGCGTGTTCCCATGCTATCCCACGCGTTCGACGCTGTCACACCCGTTTAAAGTGTCATAGGGCGTAGATAATGTAAACGTCAGACGTCGTAAGACGTAGGAGCAATGTGTCGCTGTTTCCCACGTCGCGTGGTATACGTCGTATGTGAAGGACCAGTGTGTATCAAGCTAAGACTTACGAAGATCTGTTCTTAGGAGCCATGTCATCGATTTTAGTAAAAATAAAAACTGGATTGACAGATTTAAAAAGAAACTTATACTCAGCTCGGGAATCGAACCGGGACTTTTTGAAAAAATAATCTTACACTATTTTTATCTAGATATCGATTGTGTCCGTTTTCAGTAGTAAATATTACTAAGAAACATGATGTCTAAAATTAATAAAATACATTGTTTTAATATCTTTTAATTTATTTTAGTAGGTGTTAGAAAGTAAGCATTTTTTTAACACGCTTTTATTAGCTTCACTTGTATGTTTGCTTGCTTGTATGTATGTTTGTAACCGACTCTTTTGGGTCGATTTTGCCCTACTTTGAACGATCAGATTTAATTCAAACTTTGCACACCTGTCAAAGACTATAATTCGATTAAAATAAAAATAAAATATAAATAATAGTTTCAAAAAACTAAAAAAACACGCTTTTATAGAGAATCCAACTAAAAGTAGAAAATAAATTTTAATAAGTTTGAATTAAGAATAGTGTAAATAAGAAATAAATGTATAAAGGGTCTTTCATTAAGCGTGTCCTAGTGTGTGTAAGATAATATCGAAATTATTTATTTATTTGAAAGATGTAGTGATGCCATTATGTGTGGAATATGACATCATTCAAATGCCCGCCACGGCTTCTCTGGGTGGAGCGCATGCGAGATATCCAATTTTCCATGACTTTTGCGCATAAATCAGGCTGAATTTGACCTATGGCATAGGTTATGTTGGCTTTGAGGGCCGCTGTGGTTTGTGGTTTATTCGCATAGACCTGCGACTTAAGAAAACCCCACAAGAAAAAGTCTAGCGGGGTTAAGTCACACGATCTCGGTGGCCAGTTCACATCAGCTCCACGTGAGATGACCATGCCCTCCAATCTCTCATGCAGAATATTCAATGTGGCATGATCTGTGTGGCACGTAGCGCCGTCTTGTTGAAACCACATGTAACTCGATCATTTACCGAACCAGTGGACTCAAATTTATCCACCACACGACGAATAGTCCTCTCGGTAGGACGATTATGGCGACCGTAAAATGGGCGAAGCGCGCGGTGCGTTGCCCGAACAGAACACTCATTTTGATAAAACAATTTTATCATTTGCACTTGTTGAATGCTATAGCTATCCATGATGATTTGGCAAAACAGAATGAATAAATGACAACCAATTTGACAGATGTAGCTTCAACAAGATGGCCGCTACCAACTGTCAAAGTTCGGACGTGCCTATTGGAAGACCCTATATTATTTTTAAAAAGCGTGAGGTGCATAGTGTCAATAGTTATAAATATTTTATTGACAGATATGAGTAAAAGAATTATCATTTTGATAATATCTTAAAATGCACCTCACGCTTTTTTTACAATAATCTACATTTATTTCATATTTACACTATTCTCAAACTTATTAAAATGTATTTTCTACTTTTTAGTTGGATTCTCTACAAAAGCGTGTTTTTTTAGTTTTTTTTAAACTATTATTTATTTCAATACAACGTTGAACTCGTTTCTTTGCGTAAAATTGTAAAAAGTTAATTTATATTTTAGATGGTTTCGAATAGGATGAAACACCCTTGAAACACCCTGTCACATGCTCAGTTTACAATCGTGACCTAGCTGTAGACTTTTTTAATCTCTAAAATTTTGAAATCTGATTATGCAGTTTTTATTTTTACTAAAATTGGTGACATGGTTCCTAAGAACAGATCTTCGTAAGTCTTATAGTTTCAGACTTCCCCTCACTGACCCATATCAATGTTATACTCTGTATATCACGCTATGCTTTGTTACTCACCGAGGCAGGCAAAAGGCATTGATTGAGTTAATATGTACGGCGAGGGTTGGACTAAAATGTCAGACAATTCGATCAGTGTTTCAAAAGGCTCCAGTTGATACCGGGCACGGCGCATTTCACAAGCTTTGTATTGAGATGTCACCGTAGGATTGTAGAAACAGTTGGATTGTAATCACACTCGCAGGATTAATGGAATTAATTGTAATTAGGTACTGGCGTTATGCGGTATGCCGAAGCCCGCACTACCTTTCTAGGCGATCGGGAGGTTTGTTTGTGTGTTTGCATTGAAAAGGATCTGTAAATGCTGAAACGATTTTAAAAATTCTTTCACTAGATAAATATGTAGCTACATTATCTGTGATATATAGGCTGATCCCGGTAATGTCTTCCCGTGGGAATTAGGACGACAAAACTACTTATATAACGCGGGCAAAGTCGCGGTAATTAGTTAGTAATAAATAAAAAGTCATATTACAACTTTCTATTAAACCTGTGTGCACCTGTAAAAATACCTATACGGTAAGGTAAGGTAGGTACAGGTCGCGAGGCTTAAACTGAGCTTTGCATTTGTGTGAGTGCAGTGTACGTGAACGTATATGTGATCTGTTTTTACACACACATGTGTTGTACGCACAGCTACAAAAAGAGTTTTTACTTCACTTTTCGTGTACACACAAATGCAAAGCTTCGCTTATCCCTCGCGAACTGTACCTACTGAAAGTTTCAACTGGTACTGTACGAGGTAGGAGTAGGAGTATGATAGAGGTAGGGGAAATTAACGACCTGAACCTATCATCACGTCATGTCATGACACGCATAGTAAATATTCATTTATGATGTTTTTCTTTCAGAATACTGGCGTACCTGTCAGGGGTTTTAAAAGAGCTCAGTTCAATATCTTCTCAAGGGCGCTAAGAGGAATAACTGCCACTAGTAAACTTAATACGACACTTATGCCTGTTCTTTGGATCGAAGAGGTAAAAATACACAAATATGTGTAGCATTCCTATCACCGTTGTCAAAATACGTGGTAGCCGTCCAAGTATCAATCCTAGTAGGTTGGACGTCGTAGCTTTTACTCTTGCAAATATTTATCAATCAAATAAGTATCAATGCTTGCTTACTAATTAAAAGTACAAATCTCACTATTTATGACATCAGCTTCCCCAGATAAAATGAATAATGGACTGATGGTCGTTCGTTATGTCTACTGTATGTAGGTTTTTATGTAGGTAGGTACCTACTACCTACATAGAGGCACGGGCAGGGCTCAGCATGGGCGAGTCAGCGCCGGGACCTCGTGGGCCTGGGCGTAGATACCCTCCATGGAGACCATGCTCCGAGCCATGGTCTCTAGCGGGAACCAGTGGAACGCGGCTGTTTCCTTCTGCGAGCAAGTTATGCTGGCGAAGGAGGCGGCCGAGGGGGAGAGAGAACGTACCCTTCCCGCCGAGTTCCGAGAGGCGAGGGCGCCGCAGACTCATCCAAGATCATCGACCTCCATGATCGGGGCCTGAGAACGGCGGGATAGCCACCCCCCGTCCTTACAGAAGCAGGCCGACCGGGATAAAACCCTACCCCAACGACCCGGGATTCTCATTCCGACCAAACCCCCGTAGAGGTCACACAGGTGGTAAAAGTCCGCCGTGCGCCTCACGAAATACCCTCTGCGTGTGTACCAGAGACGCCCGACAACGGATGTAAGAGAGGCCGCGAGCTTGGAGCGCGTAATTAAAAAAAAAAGAGGCACACGCACCGTACATTTTATTTGTTTTATTTTTTACTTTTTTGTTTAGCAGTTAGTTCAACAAATTTTATGGATACTAGCTGACCCCGCAAACGTTGTTTAGCCATAGGTTGGGCCACCGTTATTACGGGGTTTAAATATAGTTAATGACCGATTTAAGACCTACCAAATATCTATGCATATAAATTTTGCTCCGTTTTGGAGAAGTAACTATTTACCTACCACGCTGATGTGCTATAATGAAATGTGCTGATGTGCTAAAATGAAATTATGAATAATATTTTGTTTATTGATGGTTGGCACGGCAAGTAAAGTGGGAATGAGTTTTTTTCTCTTGTCTATCCCATAGTATGGTGTTTAATTAAATACGTCTTTAAAAGTAGTGAGAGATTCCTAAAACAATTCTTTATTTAAGATTCCGTTCGAGACATATTCAACTTAAAAAGCGCATTTTTTGTTAAAAGTGTGTGTCCTCTAAAAGCAGCTAACTTCATGATGGTAGGCCATGTAATGAACTTGGACGGAAAACTATAACGGATAATATAACTCTGTTAAACCCTATTCTATGCGTGGCCTGACATGCTCTTGGCTTTTTTTAACTAATGGCTACCATAATAGTTAAGCAGAACTCCTGCATAAAACATTATAGTTATTTGTATTCTTGTACAATTTACATATTATTATAAGTACTTAATTGTAGAACAGTGCCTACCTATTTAAGTAAATTGCATTTGTTCGTGACTTTCGTGCACTTATTATTCTCTTTTTGCAGGGTATTAACTTGCCAGATCATCTAATTGACGAGATAAAGTCAAAATTACTGTCACAATTGCGATTAATTGAAATCCTCGTGCCTGTTCTCATATCTATTAGCGCCGTTATATTGGTGGTAGGTATCGTATTGGTTTTTGTGGCTAAGTGCAGAAAACCTTCTGGACCAGTATTTGCTAATTAGTTAAATTGAAAATGTTTGTACCTACAATAATTTTATGATTCCAAAGTACTTTAATAAATATTTATTAAAAGGATTTATTTTAATGAAGTGTGATATTATTGATTTTTTTTGGTAATTAATGTTGTAGGAACCTTTACCCTAATTTTGAATAGGACACACACTATACTTACCTACTTTCCGATGGAATACTCCGAGGTTTGTATTTACGAGTATGTGTTAGATTCCTCGACACACGATACATCGTACGTGATTCACAACTTAATTCCAGAACCTCAAAGAGATCTTATGCTTGCAGTTAGAACTACAGTAAAGACAGTTAAAGATATTTTAATACTTACCAGAGCGAGTATTCTCGTAACTATGGCACTCATTACATAAAGCACAACATGTTACGAAAACCTATACCTAAAGAACTAAGACAAGGTAGGTTCCTACTTATTTGTTTCAAAGTTCAGCCGCAAATGAATGAAACTGCTCATCATCTCTCACCATCTCAGCCTATTTGACGGCCACTGCTAGGCATAGGCCTTCCCCAAAGAGGGGGGCATTCAGCGTACCTATACCACATACCAGGACTCCAATAGGGTTTTGTGTCGAGTTTTCCTTCTCTACTCCTCAGCTTCAACTTAATGTTTATGCTGGACACGCAATGTTGCCTTTAGAGTGAAGTGATACCACTTCGTCTGGATAATAAGGTAGTAAGAATAGCATAGTCAGCATATCCCTTACGTTAATGTCTAATGGATAAAGGAACTCGTAAATGAGGCTAACTGGTGTTATTTTCTAAAGGCTGATTTCTTTAAAAAATTACAATGATCTCTCATTTACTCTAAAACCCAAGCTTGTGATCATCTAGCTAGGTTATATTAAGTCAAGACTGCTTCTAAAGTTAAGTAAGTATACCTAACTACATTTAGGTAGGTACATAATAGTATGTACAGACACAAGTTAGGTATAGACCTACCGTGTGTCATATTTGCAAGGCATATATAGAACCTGTGAGAAACTGGCAATAAAACTCACGTCTACTCGTTTCTAATACCTACTAGTAAAAGTAAATTACAATACATTCTGTAACAAGCTATAGTTTATTTTACATAGTTGTCTCAACCAAATAAATTGACCGTCAAGAGACGGTAGTACCGTAGTAAAATGACAAAAAAAAAGTTCAGTTGTCAAAAGTCATATCTCAATACCTTAGAATTCTCATGAGTCTTACCTATTCTCGATGATAGATAAACCTTTAACTTCAATTCATGATTAAAAAAAAGCTGTTTTTGGAAAGAAGAAAGAAAAAAACTGGAATTTGGAGGTTTTCCATTCTTTAATTTGGACTCTGGAAAAGTTACGTCAATAAGCTTTAGCTCTAAGCGTCAGCTGTCCTACTATTTTATATTGTCTTGGCCCAGTGCTCTGCAACGCGTATTGTATTTGGCCTTACCTATCGTACAGGTTCTCTAAAATCTAAGGTACATGTCCCTGGGCAGCCTGGACACTACATCATGTGGCTCATGGTTTATGGAGACAAGCCACATTCGCAGTGGTTCTTGTTAGAGTCAATGTAGCCCTACCTGTACAGATTGTCTTTCGATCTGCCAACATGGGAACGCAGCCTATGGAGCGCCTTCCAGGTTGACTAAGGGAGTTTGTGTCCCGGGGGTGGTTTCTCTGCCGGTGGGATGAAAGCAGGTATGGAAAAACTATCTCGCCATAGGCTCACTCTTGCCTTAGAAGGATCGGCGTTAGCGACAGGTGTAGTATTGAAAATGGTTAAGAAAGCTAAATCGGTTTTTCAATTTTTTTTGGTTTTGCCAATAGAGTGGATGTCTCGGATCTGCCATCACTGTCCTACTACTCGTATTAAAATACACGTTCGTGCTAAATTTGAGCAATATTAGTAGTGTAATAGGTCCTGTAATAGGCCTTTTTCAAGAGATGTGCCTAGATTTTCATTTGCAAAGCACATGTTATGTACATTTAGATACTCGTAGTTACAAATTTATAATTTATCTTTAGGAATGACTATAGGGATTTTGTTGAATGGAGTAGGTACATTAGGTCCTGTAAAGGAGTCGTGAACCTTATGTAGTCGATGAGCTGTTCCAATAGTTCCAAGAGAAGCTTGAACATTCAAATGATTAGGTAGGTAAATTTCTCTTCTGGAGTACAAAAATAACATGTAGGTATACCTGAGGCTTTGCCCCACAGTAAAAGGTCATGACCATACACGGATCTAGGTGGAGGGGGTCGCAGGGGACATGACCCCCCCAAAATCGTAGGTACATGTCAATTTTACTATTTACACAAGTCAATGACGTATGTTACGTAGCAGTAGCTATATAGCAAGCAACAGGCGGCGGCCGCGGCCCGGCAAAGGGGCGCTGTTACACAGAAGCGACGTCCCCGACGCTTACGGCCCTATAGTCAGTAGGCAATCCGCCGACACCCTCTGACTGGTGGCCTGGGGCAGAAGCGTACGGCCTGCACGCTCCGGCTCAAGCAGTTTCTCTCTTTGCCGGGGTCACTTTCCGAGCGAAGAAAGGGACGGCGGCCGAACAGTCTTGACTGCCGGCAGCGACTCAACTCTGCCAATGATGCCCGTGAGGACCAATCTCTGCCATAGCCATATCCACGGTGCCGCCTACGCAATGATGACAATCGGGCTCCGACAGGATCCCCACCACTTCCTACAGGTATTTGGCAAAACAGCCACGACCCGTGAGAAGTTGGGAGAGGAAATGCGTTGGAGCCCTTTGCGCGTGTTCCCCCGCTGGCGGAGCACGGGACGAATGGTCCCTACGAACACCGCTCGCGGCGGGAGTCACAAACCTAAACAGATCGTCGCGAGCCTTCTGTCGCCAGCGATCGACCTGCTCCGACAGTGGGCGACCTACCCGATAGTGTAGGGTAGAGCTCTTCTAAAAACATTGAGGTTGAAATGGGTTTTTTGGTTCAGATCCGTTTGCGAGATATTCAAGTTTAAAGTGCATTTTTCGTCACTCACATCCAACCCCTTGCTTATGCCTTGCCCACCCCAAGTTTGTCTGGCAGTAGAAAATTATTTAGGCATCTACATAATAATATATTAGGTATGTATATCACTTAGGTATTCATCGTCGTCCGACCAGTGAGTACCACTAGTGGGTCTATTACGAACTATAGTCATCCTATACCTATACTTAGCTTACTTAGCATGAGGGCCTTCAAGATACATGGACTCTACCTGAGGCCCAAATTTAATAGGTAAAACAAATATAATAGGTCTGGCACGCCTGGGCTCTTACTCTATAACACGCCATACTATCTATCTATCTCTATAGGCTCCGGGGTTCACCTTTTGCTTTCCTTCATCCAAGAATCGGCTCATTCCACATTTCATTGGTGTTTACCTTGATGTGACCCTTGCAACGTCATACAGGTAAGTTATTATCGAACCTGTCACTAGGTTGCAGTGAAATATTCAAGCGTGTCTGCCATCCGTATTCACGAACGACACTATGGGACGCGAGAACGCTATGCGCTGTCAAAACGTATTGATTTTTCAGCGTATTGCGTTCGCGCGCCTCAGTGTCGCTTGTGAATACATACCGGTGTAAGCCTTTGACTTTTATAACCAACTAGCGGACACCCACAGCTTCGCCCGTGACAAATGATATACCTACTAAAACCTTCTTCGATAACCACTCTTATCTATTAATGAAATATCAATGAATAAAAATCCATGTAAACCAGTGCAGTAGTTATTGAGTTTATCGCAAACAGACAGACGCTGCAGAGGACTTTGTTTTATAATAGGTTGTGATACCATTGGTCTAAGCACATAAGTATATAAATTGTTCCTGACAGTAGCTAGTGATGCCCTTCTCGATACAGTAGATAGTCGACTGCAGAATGGTATTTCGTAGCAAGTTCCTAAGACGGTACCTAGTCGTTAATTTGAAGTTGTCTTGCATTACCTACCGGGTATATTATTTTAATATGAATAACTAGGTACCGATATTCTTATGATTCCTGTTAATCCATTTCCTTCGGGTACGATGTGTCCAAAGTATTAAAAAGTCCATAGTGACAAATCGTCTAGAGTATCATTTCGTCTAATATTATTTTGTCTAATTCTGCAAATGGTCTACAGTATCATTATGTCTATATATCCTTATGTCTACAGTATCATTTCGTCTAATGTGTATGAGAACCAGAAAATACCAAAAAACAGGCAGAATCAGTTTTACTTTATCTAAGGGTTTATTTTTCTCTTCCTCCATTTTTTGTAGTTTATTGTGTATTTCTATAAATTTATGTTTATAGATATATAATATTATACTGATAATTATTTATTTAATGGTATATTATTATGTAGGCTAATTATTCAAAATGAATACACTTTTCATAATTTAAGGAATTTTTTTTTATTACGTAAATAAATGTAGTTTACATTAAAGTGAAAGAAAAAAATCGCTTATTCTTATTATATCATAATAATTATTAAAAATTAAGTCTTATGTACCCTATTTTTTTTAGAAAATTGATTATGGTTATACAGCCATGGACCAGTTCTATCAACAATTCTTTATATTTTTTATCAAAACTGAAATGGCCAGTGAAGTGTATAAAAAGTTTTTACTCAAACTACGAAAAACTAGACGTTATGATACTATGGACGAAATTATACTGTAGATGTTATGATACTATGGACGAAATTATACTATAGACGTTATGATACTATGGACGAAATTATACTGTAGACGTTATGATACTATGGACATTTTGATACTCTTGACGTAATGATACTATGGACCTTATGTACCGGAGCGGTTTTTCTCTTTGCTGCAGTTAACTATGGTTATGATTCAGACAGCACGTCATCTAAATCTTCTGATCATTCTGATCGCAAGTCCATCACCCTAACTCCCTGCGCTTTAGACACAGATTGCAAGGACACTCAAGACAGACTCGGGGCAAGGTAAGTTAAAGAGGAAATAAAAACATCAAATACTTTTTAAACATTGAGCTTTATTTAAGACGAAAATTGATTATGTTAAGAACATAAAGTTATTCCGAATTAATTGTATACAATAAAGAGAAAATATAATATAAGTCTTCTTTAATTATATACATAGTTGGAAAATAACATGCGACATAATTAATTATTGCAGAGGCTGACAATGGCATTCCTTACTCTTTCCTATTCGACTAGATACAAGAAAACTAATGCGATGAGATTACATTTTCTGTTAACGATTGACTATTCAAGAGCAATAAATTATAAAAATAGTTAACAAAAATGCCAGTGTACTCTTGCTTAATATAATATATTCGTATTCACTCATGCCACAGATCACGTTATCAGCCCCCACAAATACTATTTCTATATTTATACGCTATTTTATATAACAAGTAGAACAAATAAGTTCAGTCATCATAATATTTAAATTTTCTAAACAATATACACCTATCAGAGGACATTATCTTCAGGAACACAAACAAAATCTTTATTATGCATTAAACCTGCATTGCACTTGCACTTTTGACTTATATACTACATATTATATCAGGCTAAGGCATTACTAGTACAGTAGTTATTATAATGTAATATAAATTGAGTATTACTTTTACTTTGACATCGACAAATTGAATATATGTGATAATTATTTTAACACTGACATAATATTAATATGAATATAATTATTATCCTAATACACGAATGGTAATATCCACTAAAACTACTTTCTGCTAGGGACGATAAGTTTACATCATAGTACAGACATGAAGTGAACCGACAAGCTCGTACGTAAACACCTAACATTTAAATATCGTAACTATTCAAAATTTATGTACTGGCTTTATGTGCTTCGGGAAAATATATTAATATGTAGTATATAATATGTAATTATACAACAAACACGGTACATTTATTTGTGCACCCAAAATACATTAACTTGTACACTTAATAATAAAATTCTACAACAGTTAATCACGTTTACTAATAATGCCTTGCCTTACAGGTTATGCAAATGCAGTAATTTTTTAGTGCATTTTTACTGCATTCAAATAGAAAAATAACATAATTACACACAAGAATTTCCCTAAACATATAGAAAACCAAAATAGAGCTCATATTCATTACATTTAATTATCTAAATTTACCTAAATAATCTATAGTGATTTACAATATTTACACAACTGAATTAAAACATTTATATCTTTAAAGATATCTGGTCAACATGCCATGAAAAGTGACACTTCAAAATGTGCTATGTACATTTTTTTTACAAGATTAATATAATCTGGAGTTAATCAATTATATCGCGCTTTTCCTCATGTCGTTTTGGACCTTTAGCATGTGCGAGCATGGTTACCAATTTTTTATGGCTGTCGCCGACTATCCAGCCGTGCTGTTGCGGAAGCGGAGGCTCCGGCTCTTCGTCGGCGTCCGAGGACCAGTAGTAGGTGGGAAGGCGCGGGCGGATGCGCGGCATGGGCGGTGAGAGGTGCGCGTACGAAGTCGACGGCACGGGCGAGTCGTATGGATTCACAAAAGTTTCTTCCTCGTCACTTAAATCTCCAGCTCTACTCTCTCCGGTCCTTGTTGTATGTTCGTTACTATTATTTAAACGAGTTTCGATGTCCTTTTTAAACGTTATATGACGAGAATTTCCTCGTCTGTAAGCAGAAGATGACGTATCCTTCTTTTTACTTCTTTTCTTTCTTGTGCTAGCAGCTATCACAGACTGCGCGCTTGTAGGTCGAGGCGGTAAAACATCTGACTCCGATTCTGAGCTCCAAGTCTCTGCTAAAACATTTTGTTTGCCAACAGCACATTTTCGGCGAGCCCTTTGTCTAGCTACACCAGGGTCATCGGAAATCCCAAGATCTGTGACGTCAGTGTTGAAATCATAACTGGTACTGATGCCTTCATCAAATATTGAGTACGGTGATTTATCTGTGGTAGATTTCATACTATTTTCACGTTCCTTGTCTTTTTTCGTAGGAGTAGCAATATGTTTACTCACTACGTTACTCTTCTTAAGTTTTTCGTGTCTTTTTGATGAAGAATCATATTCTTTTAGCGACGGTTCTCGATAATCTTCTGGTAAATTTATATCATGTTTTGATAAACTTTGTTCATCATATTTTGGTGAGATGGAAGGGCCATAATCAGTTGTCGCTGAATCATCATTTGCCTTCAGAGGCGAAAGTTGTTCTTTAGTGGAATTACTGTATTTATCGGATTTAGAAGGTAATTCATATATTTTCGGTGTGCTTGAGTCTTGTTTTAAGGGTGATATTGAATCATTATTGGAGGTCGATAAACTTGGTTCGTCTTCAAGCAAACTGTCAAATAACTGGTCCAAATTAGTCTTCGGTTTTATAGACTCTTTGGTTTTTATAATAATCTTTTTATCTGTGCGCAATGCGTTGTTCTTAAATATTTTACCCATAACAGCATTTTTTTCCACGATATCCTTTCGTTTTGATGATAACCCAGTTCTTTTGCTGATATTAATTTCACAAGACAATATGCTGTTTTCAGTTTCACCGTCAGTGCACACATAATCATCCGACATGTACACAAAATCATCTCCATCTGAGCCGCTTTCCGTATCCTGCAGGTCATCGATGACAGGATTATACTTTGAAGTGCTTTGTGTCTCCTTATTACTGATGCTCTTAAACCTTTCCATAAGGGTGGACGGTCTGAACTCAAATAGCTCAGTGTCTTCGTTATCCAAAAACTCGTATACATCCACTTTCCTTTGAGTATTCGATATTTCTTTAGCATTGCCATGTAATTCATGCTTACTGAGGGTATCGGATCGTTTTTTGTCTCTCTTCTTTCTAGAGCTACTCTTCTTTCTAGAGCTAATTTTCTTTCCAGAGCTACTTTTCTTTTTCCTTTTTGAAGTTTTCCCAATAGGTGGTTCAACAGCGGAGATATTTACTTCAGATGTAGGGATGGCGACATTAATACCGTCATAACCCTTAAGAGCACCCTTAGTGGGTACCTGAGATGCCTGACATATTTTGCTTAAACCTTTCTTACCTTTCTTTTTTTCATATTTTCTGCGCTTCTTATAGCTGAAAAACAGAATATTTTTTAGAAAGAAAAATATAGCTTGAATAACGGGATGTAAAGGAACCGAGTGATTTCTCTATTATTATTTACGTAAAATTTCCGCCATAAAGTTGGGCAGCTCGATGAGAGCAACCTTTTTATCGATGAGTCCATCTATAGTTATTTTCACATATGAAGCGTCCTGTGAAGATTGCACTATGTTCAGGGAGCGCGCTACCGCGGTACTAGCGCGGTACTAGGCTTGAAATACGTCATACGCTTTCAATAAATGCTCACCGAACAAGGCCACATCATCCATTAATATTAATGGCTTTGACTTCAAAATAAATACCCGCACAGGTGCAATACCACGTATTTGTAATATGTTTTTAATTTGAAACCAAAGGAGAATGTTCTAAATCCGTATCATTTTTAAAAACCTAAATAAAAAGTGTATGGCTACCTAAGTAAATTGATAAATCATATAATATTTTTTTAACAATCTTTTAATTCACTCGAACGAAATCGTATGTGGGGTTTAAACTTTGATAATAATTCGTGGTGTAATCGTTTTTAATTGTCTTCCTACTCAAATGCACTATGTCATGAATCACATTCATAGACAAATAATGATAATGAAGAGGTGGTGTAGTTCTTACTAAACTTTATGAAAATATTATTTTCGACATTTTGAAATTCTGTTTTTTTTTTGTAAGAAATCTACAGATTTAAAGTAAACGTATGTTTTTCATAAAGCAAATTGAATAGCAGACTCAATTTACTAGTTTTAATAATTAAATAATGTAAAACAATGTTTTGAAGATTTACATAAAGTCCAGGCTGAATTGGCAAATGATAAAAAAGCAATTAAATCAAAAGTCAAAACAAATGTCCTCTTGACAATTTGGTATTTTTTAGAAAATCTCTTAATCTTAGATTATTTATTCTAAATTATTATAAAATCTAAGGGATAAATATGTAATGTTTCTCTTAGAAATTCATAGACATTGGTGATTAATATCGTATTTTAGTATTATAGTTTCAAGCGATGGTTACAAAACACTATTCGACTCGTTGTTTTTGTCCATATTATGCAAACTATTTCTAAGAGATAGGAGTATGACTGAAGACCTTGCTATGGACTACTATGGAGTATCAAACCGATAACATCGACACCAAGATTTACCTTGATGAATTATTCTTGGATGATTACAATAAGTAGATCGTAAAAGCATTGGTTTACATTTAATATTACACTGAGAACAAAACGAAGCAGTGCGCTGTGGTCATTATACCTACCGAGTTACCTAGTAGGAGGTCAGTGGATGTAAAAGTCAATAGGACGGAGAAATATTGTTATAGACTGTTGAGTTAATTTTTTAAATAATAAATGACGACGCACTTAGAAAATTCCTTTTAATTACTACTTTTACTTAAATATATTTTCTATGTAGGTATATTGTTTGTACTACTACTACTACTACCTATGTATGTTTATCAGTTATCTAGATCCTAGATACGTGATTTTGTATATATGTGGTTGATTGGTTATAGGTAGGTACCTAATACAAACTTAGGCTAGATGACGTTGTGTGAGAATGTCCAAAATTAATATTTATATCAAAGGGTATTCCTTAATATTTACATACATATGTACATGCACTTTTCACCAGGGGCGTACATGCCCTTTATTTGCCTGTATCTTGTCCATTGACTTGATTTGACGGATTAATGGACATTTGCTTCAAAACTAACCTCTAATTTAACGGCAAAACGAAGAATGAGAGAAAACCCTACAAAATAACAGAATATTTTTTATTTCCTATGAAAGTACGATATCAATCCAATTTAATATCCGATTTTGGCTGTCATACAAAATTATTTGTTACGAAACGGGCGGCGGTCTATTGCAAAATGAACAATCTCCTTTGTTTTAACAACATTTTTTTTTCTTTTATTTTGTCGAGGCTTTTGTCCATAATGGGCATGTCAGCCTCATCATACCCCAGAAACAACAATATGTAATATTAAATTTTGTGTAAAATAGTAAAAATATATAAAACAACTTCTTTTTATCCCCACAATGTATTTATTATTTATAATTTATTATTTTATTTACTATATAACAATCGGGCAAGTATAAGTTTTTCATGTGAAGTAAGTTATAGGTGGCCCCTTAACAAAATACCAGACGTCACTGAAACTTTACAGGACGCTTCCTATGTGAAAAAGACACTTTACCACTATATTCAATGTCAATCCATATTTTATGAATTATTTTATGAATTATTTTATTCCAGAAAATGTTGGTCACGTGACCACATTTTTTGAAATTTCCTGGTATATCATCGACAAACTACCGAGCGCTATGGTCAGAAGGCTGGGCGCATTGAATTACAATTCCGTTTCACGACGCTGCGCTGTTAGCGCCAGAAGGGTGGTTAACCTATCGAGTATATAAAGAATGGACTACTGGTAATTTTTTTAAATCCTATCCAAGTCGGATTGCTCTAATGCTTTCTTTGGGTGATTAAAAACAAGTAGTGTGAATAATGTAGCTAGTCACTTAGTGCGCGAAAATAAGATTTCCTATAATAGCGACGCCCTCATAAAGCGGTAACTTCGAAAATTGTCTACGTAAACAACGGTGTCAATCATCGTTCTTTAGTAAACAGGGCCATTTCATTTACATAGGCAATGTTCTAGTGACTACATTTCACAGCTGTATTACAGTATTACGCTTGCTATATGACGGATTTGATTCTAAAAAATTAAAGCTTCCGGCATTTCATTCAAGATTCCTTTGACAAAACGGTTATTTAATAACTTTGTTACTTACCTTGTGTTTACTTGCACAACTGCCTGCGTCTGTTTTGCTGCAGCAGCTTGTGATCTAGATTTTCTTTTTATTTTATCAAACTTGTCTTCAAACATGTCGATCGGGTCAACTATATCGGGATACATTTTTTCCTTGACCTCTCGTAATTTGTTTCCTTTTGTCAGATTAGATACGTCGACTAGTTCGTTATTCTGGAGGGTTTCATTACTGGGTGTAGAAGAAGCGTTGGGGCTATCAAAGCTGGCGTGTTCAGGATTATTCAGTTCAACATCACTAACACTTCGTTGAATAGGGTTCTTAAACTTATTACTAGTGCTTGCTGCCTTTAAATCAGACACAAGTTGTTTTTCTAAATTCCGCACCTCTTCACTTTCCATAATATTTTTAGCTGTAATAGAGTCCACATCCCCATCACCTCTTGTTGGTTTCTCTAGGAGATCAAATTCTTTAACAGTTGGTTCATTTGATTGATCATTCATTTGATCATTTGATTCATTAATATCAGGATCTACAACTACAGTCACATTAGGGTTAAATCTTGTACAGCAATCTATAAACAGCTCTTGCTCGTGGCTATATTTCCTTTTTGCACGTCGTTGTTCCCTCACTCTTTTATACACTTGTACAAACATTTCTTCGGCTGTGGGCCATTTAAATTTTGCTTTTGACTTTGGGTTTTTTCTTAGAAGTTGGGCAGTTTTTTTAGATAATATTATGAGGCGATCTACTTCTGATTTATATGCCACTAGGTAATTAGGTTCTTCGTGAACTGAATTGGTTTGAAATTTGACATTTAATGCAGATAATTTTGACGCATGTAATAATGTCATTTGATGACGCATGAAATTATCGGGCCTGTGAAATTTTTTCCTACAAACACCACAAATACATGATATTGGTTGAACTATGTTACGTTTTCTTTTGTTAATACGGCCGCGTATAATATTTTTTTTAACAGGTGCACGTTTCCTAGGTGGAGCACTCTTAAACTTTTTATTTTTATTTAAAAGAGGCCGTTTTCCAGGTTTCTGGCGGTCGTAGTATTTTTCATCCTTATCAAGGGTATTGAAAGTTTCAGATATTTTCTTAGATGCTAAGAGGTTGGACTTGCGTGGTTTTCTTTCCGAGAAGAAACCAAAGCTTTCCATGAACTGCTCTGACCGTAGCTGTGCTTGAGTTTCAGTAGAATCGTCGACGTTATTAAGAGCCTCTGGGATGGGTTTATTTTTATTTGACTTCTTACCACAAGTGTTAGCTAACACGTAGGTAAAATTATTTATCTTTGTAGAATCCTGCGATTGTAATATTTTTCTTTCTTTTTCTTCAACCAGTTGTTTCAATGGTACATCACTCATAGAAGAGTCGTCGGAATCACATGTATCGTTATCTTTGGAACCGGTAGCAAGCTTGTTACACATTAATTTTAGCGACTTAGATGATTTTCTGTGAACTAGATTTTTGGTGCGTTTTTTTATACCCTTTAACTTACGTGAAACATTGTTCTTACGATCAAATGGCAGTTTTTCAATCGTGTCAACAAAATCAATATCATATGGATCGTATAACTCTGCTGCTGTAGACTTCAATAAGACAGATTTTGATGGAGTTCTCTTTGATGCAGCAGGCATATAACACGCCACTCTAGTTTCCGAGGGTAATTTTGTCTTTTCTTTGTTTAGTATATAAGATTCCTGAATATCATCTTTTTTTACTTGAACTCCAATTAAACTACCTTCTATTTCAATGTCAGAATTTGGACTGTATTTTACCTTTTTGGCATTGTCATTGTTACTATCCAGTGCCGATGATGTACTAAGTTTTCGTTTATCTGCCAAACTAGAAAGTCTATCGTTATTGTGGTTTTCGGCACCTTGTGAATATTTAGATTCTACCATTTCACGACTAAGATTATTTGTTGTAATTTTTGTGTCGTTATCAGACACTTGCACGGTACTAGATTTTATATTTTCGTCTACGACTTTAATAGCAGGATGTGAGATTGATTCACTGTTTAAATTGTCTTTATGTAGTCCATGGTCAGTAGTTTTACGGTGACATGTTAAAGTGCTATCTTGGATTTCATCGTTCTTACAGTGTGCTAGAGTTTTATATTTCTTAGATTTCCCTTTCACGAGTGGAGATTTTTTTCGTTTAGTTGCTTTATTTCCTTTATTATCTAGAGTATATACTCTTTGATCAGTTGAAGTGTTTATTAATTCATTGTCTGAGGAAATATCAGGTAGAGTTACATCCATAACTTTCTCAGGTGTTGAATGAGCAGGAACGTTAGCATGTTTTTCCCCATCTAGTAATAACTTCGAAAATATCAATTGTTTCTTGGTCAGAGGAGTTTTCTTTTCAAGTGAAGTTGCAACTACGTTGTCATTTTCTTGAGAAATATTATCGATAAATATCATTTCACCATCGTCAAAGAGCGGTGATGATTCTAATTTTGGAGCAGATATATCACACATCTTTGTTTCAATGGCAAATGTAGAACATCCTGGGTGATCTAAGCTCATGAAATTGTTACAAGTTTTGCTGGAACATTGGGAGGGTTGGGTGTCTAAAGTAAATCCCGTGCCTTTAACAATGGTGTCAGATTTATAGTCTTCTTTATTTTGTTCTAAGTCGATCGTATTTTGATTTGACTGTATTTGTACAGTAACTTTTGAAATTTTAATATTAGCAGAATCATATTGACATTTATCACTTTCTGTGAGGGCAGAGTCTCCTACTGGTATCTTTTCAAATCCCAGCTCTTTAATTTGGACCTGTTTTGCTAACACTTTGATGGCATTATTTGTCTTCTTTGTTCGTTTCTTGAAATCAGGGACCTCGCTGTTTACTACGGACTGTACGGATGCAGTATTATCTAATTGAGAAAGCATTCTAGAATCTTCATCTTTGTCATTACACTGTTCTTTTTCAAAATATTCTGTATTCTTATTGTGGATGACATGAGGAGAATCATCTGCTGAGGATTCGATATTAACTGACATATTTTGTTGTAATTCTCGTTGCTTTACTATTATAGCAAGAGATAAATCATCTTCTGAATCATCTTCGAGCGTATTTTCATCATATTTTGGCCTTAACATGTCTGTACCATTGTCACTAACTTTAGTAAGAGTATTTTTTATCTTAGAGTTTTGACACGCAGTATCTGATGGTACTGTTTCACGAAGTGTCTTTTTACTGTTTAAGTCTGGGAAACAGGTAGATTTAGCTGTTGATTTTTCATTTAATTCTTTTGCACCAGCTAATTTGATCTTTGGTGTGTTGTTTAATGTACTCGACTTAGTAAGGTTTGAACCACTAATTTCTTCCTGTTTAACACCCCATATGTCACGTAAGTCTAATGATTTATAATTGTCTACGTCCTGGTTGGCAGGTTGGTCAGGGCTCACTTTCAATTTTGGTGCAACTACTTGTGACATTAAATCGACAGTCTCTTTTGTTAAAAGCGCTGTTTCAACTTCCACGCTTGCTTTTTCGCTTTTTGGATTTGTTTCTGATAATGTAGATCTATGTTGAGATTCTTGTTCACATTCGTTAAGAGTTTCCGATTTGGACGATCGTCGTGATTGTGTTTCGACAGTAGATGACTTATTTCGTTCCGATGGAGTTTTTATGCGAACGGATCGCAAACTGGCAGTTTGGTCACTAATAGTTTTAGTTTTCGACGTTATAACGTTACTTAAAATGTTTGGTAAATCTTCAGAGCTAGGATTTTCTTTTGAGGAGTCTCTAAAACTGTCAACCATAGGCAAATTGAGAGTTTTCGTTAAATCGATTACGTTGTTTTGCATTTGGTTATACTGATATGTGTCTTTTTGACATGCCTTTAAACTCTGCAGGGGGGTGGGTTTCATAACGACTTCTTCATCCAGGTTCTCTTGATTTGTCATTATTATCGGTTTAACGTCTTCATCCAGCAGAGGCGGAGGCGATGAATTTGGAAGCGGAGGATGTAAAAGGGGAAGCGACTGTGAAACTGTTGGTGGTTGCTGCTGTCTATGTATTGAAACCTCTTGCGTGGCGGGAGGCAGAGGCGGATTTTGTTGTGGTAGTTTCGAAGTTTGCTTCGGAGGCGGTGGCGGTGGTGGTGGTGGCGGTGGTGGTGGTGGCGGTGGTGGTGGTGGTGGTGGTGGTGGAGGAGGTTGAAGCAATTGCATCTGCGAAACTGGCTGTTGGTGTATTCTAGAAGTCACCAAGTGTACAGGGAGAAGGCGTGGTTGATCAGAGGGCGGTGAGGTGGGTGGATGCAATGACAGTCTCGTATTTTGTTCGAGTGGCGGTGGAGGGGGTGGTGGTGGAGGTGGTGGTGGTGGTGGTGGTCTTTGTAGTGCTGGTGGTGGTGGTGGTCTTTGTAGTGCTGGTGGTGGTGGCGGCCGCGGCGGCGGCGGTGGTGGTGGTGGTGGTGGAAGTGGTGGTGGGGGAGGTGGTGGAGGTGGTGGTGGCGGTGGTGGCGGCGGCGGCGGAGCAACGTTTAGGAGTTGCGCTGGTAGTGGTGGTATAGCTGGTGGAAGTGGTGGTATATCTGGTGGAAGTGGTGGTATAGCTGGTAGAAGTGGTGGTGGTGGTGGTGGTGGTGGTGGCGGCGGCGGTGGCAGCAACCCATATGCCGTAACGGGTGGGGGCGGAGGTGGTGGAGCCAAAATATGCAAAGTTTCAACGGGTGGTGGAGGAGGAGGAGGAGCAAGAAGGAAAGGCATAGTATGCCTGTTATCAAAGAAGGGTGCTGGATATTGTGACATGTCAATAGATACACGATAATTTGGCGCAAACGTGTTAATTGTTGATAAGCTTTCATGTTCTGTAGGCGACACTTGCACGGCAGATTTCCGAGATGTTACCGTTGATTTGGAGTTATCTGCATCACTGTTGTCAGGTGTAAGAGACTCAGCTGATGTCGAAACATACTGAGGCAGTATGTCCAAAAGTTGTTTTCTGTGGTCTGCTGGCATCGTACCCAATATTTCTACCAGATCTTTTGGCAACAGAGCGATTTTTCTAGCGGTTTCTGAATCTTGATCTGCGTTACGGGTAGCAGCTGGTCGTGTTTGTTCGTTAATAGTTGTGTCAATATGTACAAATTCCGGTAGTGCTTTCATTTCCTGTGCTTCGCCAATGCTTTCTGTTAACGTTTCCGAATTTATGAAACTATCTTTAGTTGAGGTGTGTGCAATAGTGTTTTCGAAGTCACTATTATCTGAAAAGGATGCCGATGGAGATTTTGCTGTTCGTATGGTTGATATGAAGGTTTTGGGATCATAATAATTTTGAATTGTGACAGGACGTTGTTCATTAGCTTCGTACGGTAATATTTTTGCAACTTGAAAGTTAAGAGTTTCAGTAGAGGTGGAGTTCATGCCTTGAGATGTATCAATTTGATTTTCATTTACTTGTATCTCACTAACCATGATGTTATTGTCATTTGTAGCTAAATTAATTGAAGCACAAATATCCTTAGATGTTGTTGCTTCTTCGTTAACACTGTGTAAATAAGGTGTATCTGTTGGAGTATCATTCATAATTGAAGTATCTTCGTATGTTAAGTTACGATCAACCAGTTTATCTTTTAAATATCCGTTTGTATGATGGCAAGTAGTTGGAACGTAACTTTTAACTCGTAAATCCATAATACTATCAATATCCGAGTTCTCAATATTCATATTATGAATATCGATTGTATTAACGGGTTGAACAGAATAGTCATAGTTTGGTCTATCTTCAGTTTTGCCAGATAAGTCGAGTGGTATACCTTCGCAGTCAGATTGTGCAACAGCCATAGTACTGGCATGGGCAGGTGGTGGTGGTGGCGACTGGATATCAGTCTGTACTATCGGTGGAGGGATCACATTAATATTTCGATTCAGAAAAATATTTTGATGGTTAGGGTCGATGTTATTATCAGAGGTGTTTGGTTCTGGTGAACTATTTTCAGAATACTGACATTTTTGTCCAACCGGTATACTAAAATAAGATTTACGTGAAACATTTTGTTGAAGTTCAATTAGTGAGTGACTTGTTTTTGGTGTATCTTCACTTTTAGGTATTTGTTCAATTTCCAGATCCTGTTCTAATTCGACTCTTTCAGTGATTTTACTACGATCAGACCATCTTTCGTTTACCGATGTTTGATGAATACCTTCTAAACTTACTGTAATATGCGAAAGCTCTTCAGCGGCTGTTCTTAGCTGTGGCTTTTCCTCAACCTCATCTTGTTGCCGGTGTTGTGCAATAGGCGTAGTAGTTACATCTATCTGGTCATACAATGGCGGCGATATATTTGTGAGCCGAATTTCCCGTCGAGACTCTTCAATAGAGTGCACTTTGGCACTAGCTTCTTTTTCATCATCAGGTTGTTCAGTAAGAGTCAAGAATTCATGACTAGAGCATCTTTCAGGTTGAACGACTTGTTCGGAATTGGTCTGTTTTGGCCGAGTAACTTGTTGAAATTGATTAAGCTGTCTTCTCTGTTCGTCAGTACTCACGTCTTCAAGGTATCGTGTCTGTTTGTGAAGTTTATCCTTTTCTTGAAACCTTCCAATATCGTAATGATTGTTCTGTTCTAGTTGCGTCTTTTCTTTAGCTACTAGAAAGTACTGTTCCTTTTGAGTTCTTTGTTCCAGTAAAATACGTTGTTCGTGCAAAAACCGCCTCTCCATTTCACGATTTTTATAGAGATCATGTTTATGAGCTGCTTTTGTCTCACGAGGAGATCTTTGCTCGTTGCGTAAATGAATATCACACAAAGCTTGCTGTTCGTATAAAGCTATTTGTTCATGTATAATCCTTTGCTCTTGGAGAGCCCTCTGCTCTTGGATAGCTCTATGCTCATGGAGTACTTTCTGATCTAGGAGAGCTCTGTGCTCTTGGATAACTCTCTGCTCTTGAAGAGCTCTCTGATGGTGGAGAACTTTCTGTTCCTGGAGAGCTAACTGCTCTTGGTGAGCTCTTTGTTCTTGCAGAGCCATCAGCTCATGATGAGTTATCATATCCTGCATACGTTCTCGAGGAGACCTCTGTTCAAGATAAGATCTATGTTCATGTAGGCTTCTTATATCATTTTGGAAACTCTGGTTTTGTTTTTGTTCCTGTGACAGTCGGTGCTCCCGAGACTGCCTGAGTTCTTGTCCTGGTTTTAATTCATAAGAGGGTCTACGTATTTGCCCTGTTTTAAATTCGTGAGAAGACCTGCGTCTTTCTAATGCATTTTGCTCGTAGGTTGGAGGTTGCTCTAAAGCTGACATCTGATCAAATAATGGTAGTTGTTCCATTTCATGGAATGGTTTTCTACAACCTCGTACTTGTCTTTGGCTTCGCAGTGATCTCTTCTGTGCTGGTGGTGGTTTTAATTCATATGCTGGTCTCTCATAAAATCGTGGTTCAATTGTTTTCTTAGCATCTACTGTTTTTTCTTGAATGTACCTCTGTTCAATATTTGGCCAATGTTCTAGGGAAAACCTACGTTCTGGTTCTATAAAAGATATCGGTTCTTTCGATGCTCTTCGGTTTCTTAATGGTCTCTGTTTTGATAACTTTTTACCGGGCAATGTCGGTTTCGGTCGTGGTAGTTTATGCCCTGAAAATGATTGTTGGCTAGATATCGTACTATTCTCAGGGTACATCTGATCCTTGAAAATTCTTTGGTCTTGTGATATTCTCGATTCTAGAAATAAGTGCTGGTCAGCAAACAATCTCGGATCTGTATAAGACATTTGATCAAATAGAATATGTTCAGGATAGATCCTAGGATCACCCATTGACCTTTGTTCTGAGAGCGGTCTGGTGCCTGAGTATGCCATTTGTGGAGGAAATAATATGGGCTCTCGGTATAGTCTTGAATCCAAAAATGTTCGTTCATCTGGGATCAACCTTTGACTTACCAATGTCCTTGGTTCAGTAAGCATTATCTGTTCAGCAAGGGATCTATATTCTAATTCCGTTAATTGTTGATCCTGTAATGGAAGTTGTTCTGATGTCACCGACTTTGAGCCCTGCTGTTTGTTTTGTCTTTGTGCCATAGAAGCACAGTGCTCATTTACATGTATGAACTCAGAGAGAGTTGTTTTTAAAACGAGTGAGGCCGGTTGGATTGGTGTTTGATTATTGATACGAGTGTTTGGGTCTATGTCAGCGGTGAACTTTACTTCTGATGAAGCTCCGCTCATACTTTGGAGTTTGTTAGTTTGAACTGAAGTGAGAGTGGTTTTATCATACGGATATTGGTACAAGTTTTTCGAAGTATCAATGTTGCTAATAGATGTTACATTTATTTGAGGAATTACATCAATCTGTGAAGGTAATCCAAGTAGCTGATGTACATCAGTCTGAACATTTGTTTGCACCTGAGTTGAAATATTGTTAATTGATACATCGTCTATTTGTAATGTCTGCTGAACGTTTTCATTTGCTTTTTCTATAAGAGAAATATTCGAATCATCGTTTGTGTGTTCTGACACTGTTGTGCCTCGATTCGTAGTTATTGGTACAATAGTATCGTTGCTGACGATATGTTGAGGATTATTGTTGAAATAAAGCTCTGTTGCGTTTTCATGTGAAAATATCGATCGAGAGAACACCTCAGCAGGCTTTGGGTCAATATTACTATCGATAACCGGTACTTTCAGATACAATCTGGAATCTGGAGGATCTAAATGATTGCCTATCGCACATTGCTGTGTCATGAGTCTCAAGGAAGTATGAGGCATTGGATCCAATTTATTCTTTAACATAGCTATGCAATCATTCAGAGCCTTGCGTGGTTTATTGGCTTTATTTTTTTGATCTAGTTTTTGTGAACAATTATCAATCAACTCTTTATATTTAGTAGCCAAAGGTGGTTTATCTGGTCTTAATTCAATTTCTTCGTTTTCAAAAAGTAGCTCTTGTTGTAAGGGCTGGTATAGTTGTTCAGTAAGACTGTTACCTTCTGGTTGCATTAAGAAAAGATGGCGATATCGCCGCGACTTAATATGTTTTGTTTCTGTGTTAGCAGTCAAACTTGCTATTGAATGTTTGAGCGGTACTGGATTACTTTGCGCCGGTCTACGTCCATTATCGTTTTCATTTGTATCATCATTTTTTCTACCGTTACCGTTTTTATTGATATCGTTATGCTGTCTTCCATTACCACTACTATGATTATCGTTGGATTTCCCCCCATTATCATTTCTATTCGAATCATTATTTTGACTTCTGTTGTCAGATTCACCTGGCTCATTCGCTCGTTCATTCCCACGGTTAAAATTACCACCTCGTCCTGAGTTTTGTCGGGTATGGTTCTGCGTGTTATTGTCACCAATCGTATCATTGCAATTGTTATTAGGAAAATCCTTTTTTTGTGAATTATCGCTTCCACTTGCGTTATCCTGCTCAAGTATTTTTGCACAATCCTGCTTTTTTATTTCAGTTTTTCTTTTGGGTCTATTTACCAGGGATTTTCTTTTTAATGTATCGCAATTACGAGAATTTCTTTCCGAAATACGATTTTTTGGTTTTAAAGGTAAGTCGTCTTCGTCTTTAGTGGGAGACTCATTATTTTGTTCTGCTTTATTCAGAGATGCTGAAACTTCAGCATTTTTTATATTCAATTCTTTTATCGTACGAAGTCTCCTTATTTTCGGGTCTGTCGAAATTTGACGGCATTTTATCATTATTTTGTTTCTTTGATTGTCATGTTTATTTCGTGTACGTAATGAAGAGTGCATCGGATTAATAACAACCCGGTGACGTTTAGCCGGTAAATCAGCAATCATTTTTCTAATGGTTTCAGCTATAACAAAGTAAAGGAAAACATATTTAAAGGGAAACAAATAGAAAAACGAACATTTTTACAAACTGCACTAAGGAGAATGCCCAAATGTATGCCCATGTTATGGGGGCGTGTCAAAACTTCAAGATATTGAAAATTAAGTCTGTTTCTTATATAGTAGATCTAATTCAGACGAATTAAATTAGTGTATGTAAATTTTCATGTCTATTTTTCTAAAGTATTTTTTATCGTCTAGTATTTTTTTAAATCAAAAATATTTTTTTTTATTATTCTTTTTTACGTTTGTCATAATCTTAGGACTGGGTAACCTATTTTGATGTTTTTTTAATTGAAAGCTACTACTTTTCAAGTGATCCCATTTCAATTTGGTCCGATTCCGACAATTATTTGGTGCCATTTCGGTAATTTGAAGTCGGTTTTTGTGTCAATTTTGACGTGTTTTTGTACTGAAGAGTCAGTTTTGACTGTATTAATTAATATACTTTTATTCAAGGAAGTTTAACTTAATAACTTTCACTAATAATATAGTAAACGTGTAAGGGAGAAAAAGGTGCAAAATATTTCTTTATATGGATCATTACACGTTTTTTCTCATCCACAATGGTGAGTAACCTTTATGATGAATGACACAGACAGATAAATAACAACGAAACAATTAAAAGAAACTTACCATCTCCAACTTCAGTCCTTATTTTAGGTTGGGGTCTCATTACAGCATTTTGTTTACGCCGGTTTCTTAAGCTCTTACGCATTTTTCTGCGCAACATGTTATCTGGTAGGCGAGGCCGTCGTTTACGCATTCCAAATGGTCTATAGCGGCATTTCCTACGAACTGCGGGTGTATCTCCAGCACAATCAAGCATATGTTGGTGTAACTCTTCCAGCGTAATCGATTTCTTACATTTCGTACAATCACGAAATCCTCTGAGCGGCCTAGTTCTATTGCACACTTGAATGGGGGGAACATATAAATGTTTCAATATATCTGCACTCAGAAGTGCTTCCCCCACAATTTCGTAATGTTGTACTTGGGCGTTAGGATGTTGAAGTGAAATATGTGATGAAAGCTCCCGGCAATCAGCTATTTGAGCGCCACAAGCACAACATACATAACACCTTGGGCGTACCCATTCACCACTTAACACAGCTGGCATTAAATCGCCCGTTGGTGTTGCTGGCATTAATCCTAGATAATTTGGAAAATCTGGTGAAGGTTGTGTGGTCATAGGTGTTTCCATATACTTTACCACTTGTCCGGAAGTCGAAGGAATATCTCTGCTCTCCAATATTTCTTTCAGTTCGTTATCTAGTATATTTTGTTTCGCGGTCTTTTTTTCCACATTCGAAATACGGAACTTTTGTTCATATTTTCGTCTCATACTTAATTGGGTCCAAATGTCCAAGCTCGACACTAAGGTTATAATGCAGTTATTTGTATGAGAATCCCGTTTTATCTGGTCCGAGTTCATTAAAGATTTCTCACTTTCAAGACTATCCCATTTCCATTTGTGTCGTGGTGCGATACCACGAGGCATGTAGCTGTCAAATACGCTTCGAGAATATTGTTCGAAAGCCAAAAGTATTGGAAAACCATCAGCGGTGTTAATAACGACATTGTTTTTAGCTCTACGAGTCTTTATTGTATTTTCTAAGTCGGGATTGAAGTTGAAAGACCCGTCAAGGCATTTTGTTAAGTTTTCTTGGACATTGCTGGCCACCTTGGAATAGAAGCTGGTGTCAAAACATTTTTCGAATTTTTGAGTCGAATCATCAGTAGTTTTAAACCAATCTTTTCGGGTACATTCACCAGTTCTTGGAGATCTATGAACGACACCTAATCTGGAGAGAATTTGATCGGCATCGGTGTTATGAAAAGAAAAATTTGAAGGTGTGCGTTTATTCCACTGTATGTCGTCTAGTAAAATAACAGCATTCTTTTCTATTACTGAATTATTACCGAAGCTTTTATTGGGCGGCAATATGAAATTCGTTGTAATGTTATCTTCAATATCTGCATCATCATGAATACACGACGACGGTTTCAATTCACACGATATTACAACCCCGTTGTAACCGTGTGTTGTAGAATATTCTTTGTTAGTGGGAAAGTCAGGTTTTTTAACAGTTTTCGGTATTTTCTTCGATACCGGCTCAAGCTTTGGGCGCAATTTACAGCGGTAAGGTTTTTGTTTTTCACAACTATTAAAATGTTCAGCCAGTTCAAAAGTTGATGAAAACCGAGTATGACAGTCAAGACATGCGAAATATTGATTAGGATGGTTATTAATCATATGACGAATAATGTCATTTGCGTCTGTCTTATTGTGGCTACAAAAGAGACACGAAATAAACGGGTCCGGTTTGGTGGCTGCGAGATGTACAAGCCTCGCATGTTTAGAAACCGTCTGTTTAGAAGTAAATTTTCGGTCACAGTAAGGACACAGAAAAGCCGCTGTAGTATCAGACTTATTTGCGGGATCATCTTTAGTAGGCAAGGCTTTGGACGAAGTTTTCTTATTTTTTTCCAAAGCGGCTTTACCATCTTTTTTTGAAATGATAGTTGATGTATTAGGTACACTAGTTGACTTCCTTGGTCTCAATCTCGCTGTTGACCCAGATAAGGGTTCATCTTCACTAGTATTCATCGTGCTGACGACATCAAATCTAAAATAAATAAATTTATTTGTAACCTGCACGGCACAATTACCACGAATTGTACATTAAGTACAGATTGATTATTGACTGAACACTATAGTAAAGTGAATGATAGTGTCGTGGTTACAACACTATCATTCACTTAACTATAGTGTTGCAGTTTGATTGTGGGTCCAAATACTTTATGTAAACACTTTTACGAGAACGAGGGCGCAGGGTAAACGCTAATAACAGGATGAATTTTGTATGAATATATCTAAAAAAATCAACCGAGCACATAAAATAAGGACCCACACAACTGATCCTGACGGCACTTTTGAACTTCGTCTAACTTCATGCAGTTTCCTAAAGGTGCGTACGGATAGCGCGTTCCTGTGTTACGCGTAGTTGGGAAACACTGTCCACGCGTACAGTGGATACGCGTACAGCTCCTGTACGGACCGCCGCGAACCTGTACGCGAAGCCAATCGATCCAGAGCGCTCCGCGACCCCCAGTCATTCGCCATGACTTCGACAAACTTAGCAGTTGCGTGCACCACCACCGCTGCGACATTACTCATTATTCAACACATTTTAAATAAAAAAAAGAGAAACAAACAGAAACATAGATGGAGGATGAAAAAATTGTATCTTGAAAGATTACAGTGTGGAAATAGGCTTATGGAAGACATAAATTATGAAGAAAGTGGGGACAAAAATTTTGTGAGAATGTGTTTGCAAGATTTTGAAATAATTCTTGAAAAGGTTGAGCCTGAAATAAAAATGAAAATGAATACTAATTTTAAATAGTTGAATCAATCTGATAATATTTTCATTATTGAAACTCGAAGAACACGCGTGTCTATTCATTTTGCCGTCCAAATATAGCGTACCCGGTCGTGTGCGTCCTCTTTGACGCGCGACCAAAAACCGACACATGGTGGCTCGCGCTGCGAGCTAGCTCGCGCGGAACGCGTTCCCCAAGAGTGTACGCGTAGCTGCAAGTATGGACATCACGTTCCGGACACGCGTAAACTGACTACGCGTACCAGTGTACGCGCTATCCGTACGCACCTTAATACTATATTTAAAATCAATACAAAGTAAAAGAGGTTAAAAATCCATGATAAAAATACAACACAAAAATAAATTGACCGTCATGGGATACTCTCAATAGCAAAATTTCCAAAATTAATTTCTAAAAATTTTAAATTTAAATGAGTATTATTGAGCTTTATTCTCGGGAATAAGGGACCCTTATAAGCACAATTACCGTAAATGTAAAGAAAATCGTTGGAGCTGTCTTTGGTTTTTTATCCCTTAATCCGGCCCTAGAAAAGTAATTTCAATGAGCTTGAATGAGCAGCTGTGTCACTGTTCAAATACACGTACATGCTAAATTTTGAGTGAACTGACGAATGGTTTTCGCTGTGGCTCTTCGTACATAAGTACCATGTACATACGTAAATACATACAAACATACGTTTTCCAAAAATCACTTTTTTTGCCTCAGGTAAGCTGAAAGGTCATGGGAAACTCAAAACCTCAGAAACGATCACGACACTAACTTATAGAATATGAGTGAAAGTAACAAACTAACCTGGTCAGCGGAGGGTGGTCCAGTGAAGAAAGGTCATTGAAATAATTTGCCGAGTCGGACAGGTCCGGCGCTAAGAGGTCGAAATCCGTGTCCAAGTCTACATCATGTTGCTTGTCCGATGTCAATATAGAATCGACCGTTAATCTACGAAGAATTAACCATTGTATAAATTTAATAATTAAATAATTTAAACGCTATTTTGTAGTGTAAATATTTTTAGTAGGTACATAACTATGTAGGTTTATTGTAAATAAATGTATCTATAAATTTAATACGACAATTTGTCTGTCCGTCTGTCCGTCCGTCCCGTTTTTCAATTTACATACCTTTTTTTTATATTTTATATTATATATACATTTTTTATATATATTTTATATTTTTTTTTATATGTACAGTCTGAAAAAAAACAAATACAACATACTAGGAATACACAATAAATTATGTTTAATGTGAAATATAAGGTACAGTCTCACTCAACATTTAGGTTATAAATTTGAGAACGATTTCCTTGAGGTGTGTCTAATACGAAACTGAGTGCCGATGTGTGCCACAAGTTATAACTTAGTATATTTCATGAATAAATGCAAAGAAGATGTACATAAACATATCTAAAGATACTTATGGTGTCGTTACAATTACATACTAAACTTTTTTTTTTTATTTATTTATTTATTTAGAAACAGTCGTATACATAATCAATTTTACAGACCCTTCATATAGTTGCAGACTGACTTACTCCTGTATTTTAGAAAAAATAAATAACTAAGTACATAAAAAACAAAAAACAAAGAACAAAATTGCAAATTTAAAGTTAATTAAATTACAACATTATACCTAAAATTACACCTAAAATAAAGCTATAATCGGACAATCTGACAAAATTAGAAAAGAAATACGTAATTAGAGTCAGATCTATATAGATTTCTTATTCAGATAGACACTGTAAAGTTAATCTTTTCAGATGTCCAAGAGACACACCAAATAAATCCACGCTTAACAATCTATCGTACAACCTGCAAGCATGTCTCATGAAGGCATTTTCCGCGTAACTTGTGCGACTGCGGGGAGACAAATGACAAAGACAGGTTTACACCGGCAGTTCCGTTCGCGACGTTTAGGAACTCTAAAAGACAATGAATGCAATAACGGAGGGGCATCGACTACATTATGAATAATTTTAAATAGCATTGAAATGTCAGTGCAGTTTCGACGACAACTTAAGTTAAACATTTCATGTCTCTTTAGTGACGTTACGTAATCCAAATATTTATGACCAGTACGATATTCGAGCGCTTTTATAAACTTTTTCTGGACTCTTTCTATTTTATTTATGTGGACATCGAAATATGGATTCCAAACCAAACTCGCGAACTCAAGTTGACTTCGAACATAACTATTAAACAACACCTTGTAGGTTGAGCCTCTCTTAAAGGGTTTCCCCACAAGAAGAATGAAACCTAGTTTTTTAAAAGCCTTATTTATTATGTTTTCTATATGAGGCACAAAAGTAAGTTTCGAATCCATAACCACGCCAAGATCACGAACTTGATTCACGCGGGTTAGTTCCATTCCACAAAGATGGTAATTAAAAACAATAGGCTCTCTCTTTCGACTAAAACCTAATAACAGAGCACTTGTCTGCATTTAAAGAGCAAAAGAGGTTATTCTTCTGGCAAAAATCCTCAAAATTACATATGTCTTTTTGTAGGGCTTCGCAGTCACCTACATCTCGGATAACTTTAAAAATCTTTGTGTCATCGGCATATATCGGTATATTTGAATTGTTTATGCATTGCATGCAAATGAGACCCCTGCGGTACGCCCCAAGTAATTGGTTTGCTCTGAGAGGCATACATAAACTTGCAAACACCGGCGGGTAATGAGCGGATCAATTACATCATTGTTAAAAATTAATAGTATAATGAAAACTTGCTTACATTTTAATAAACACAAAATAATTAAAGACCCGATATGGGACGGTAGTAGTATTTTCAAATGCATGTAAAATTTCTAAAATTCATAACCTAAAATTTATATCTTTGTGGGTATGCCCCTTTTTCTCGATGATAGGGGACTAGTTTAACTACATTTGATGAAAAGTTAAAGAAAATCGTTAAAGCAATTTTTATAAAAATAGTGAAAACAAATTTTTTGGCGGTTTTTTGACTGCTCAATCTGGCCGTGGAGAAGTTTTGACTTGACATGCTCATTGGAGCATCCCCGTTAGCTGTTCCAATATTAGACGGACATTGCTCTACTGTTTGGAAATTCGTCCATACGTTTCCAAACATCTGACATCCAAACGTTTGTTATTAAAATTGAGGGCATTTGTAAATTAAATACGATTTTATGCAAAACTGTGACAGGAAACTATTTTAACCATCCCGGGGAATGTTTTTATGAAAAAAGCAAGTAATTTTGACTAATCAAGTAATAAGTTTATGTTTGTAATTCTTAAAATTTGTAATTTATAGCATATAAAGCAACCGTATTAAAAATATTTTTTTTATTAAAGTGTTATCGATGGCAAAAAGATAAGAAGACTAAATAAGCTATGGCGTGGAAAGAATACCTAACACTATGTCGTTATTGACACAATACATTAAGAAATATTTAGATTTATTACATAAAATTAGCTTTGGGACAGCTATTTTCCATTAAGTAGAAAAATGCCCAAATACACGTTTGTGCCCAGCCCTATTAAAACACATTTTCCAGAAATCGGTTGAATTTTTCTTTGAGGTATCATGGGAAACTGAAAATATTAAAACTGATTTTTTACACGTTCACAATACTTTCACTTATAGAATACTAGCGGTCGCCCATGACTTCATCCGTGTGGTAATTTGGATTTTTTCCCGTTCCCGTCGCCTGTAATTATTGTTCCCGTCGCGTCGCCCGTACGTAATAACATCTAGCTTCGCAAAATTAAATTTTTTTTAGAACGAATTTGATTTCTATAAAATATGTTATAGTGAGTTAACCTTAACAGATAAGACGTATGCTGCCGCATACTTTTTTTTAGAACTTATAAAGAGGAACAATTCTTTAGTACATCATTTTAACATTACATTTGACCAGCGCACGCAACGGAAGTTATCAAAAGAAATAAACTTTGCCCGGTTTTGAAACATATTTCACTGCTGCTCCGCTCCTATTGATTGTGGCGTGATGTTATATAGCCTATAGGATTCCTCGATAATTGCACCTTTCAACACAAAAATATTTTTTCTAATCGAACCAGTACTTCCTGAGATTAGCGCGTTCAAACAAACAAACAAACAATCAAACTCTTCAGCTTTATAACATTAGTATAGATTAAGTGAAATTAAAAATGCTCATGCTATATAACATCACGACAGAGTTAATAGAAGCGGAGCAGCATTGCGTGTAGACTATAGCTTGGTGGACGTTAATATCCGCAATCTCTCAGAAATGGTAATTCCTAGGAGTTGTAAGGTCATTTTTGTAGGTTATTTTATTATCTACAATTTTGTACAAAACTATTTTTTTATATATTTACGAGAAAAATCCAAAAAAACGAAAATTTTCATCTTTAACCTTGAATAACTTTTTTAGCACAAGTCGGATCGATGAGAACTTTTGATATTTGATTTATAATGGTGTACTTAAGACCTACACCAATTTGCAGCTCTATACGAATTAATGCCACCTTAAAATTTTGTTCCGAATATTTTAACTAGATAACTCTTAGCTACCTGATTCGAGATTTTTTTTAGAAATAGGTGTAGGACTCGGTGAAATAAAGCTACTTACGAAAAATGAGATTGCTGTTAATCAATTTTTTTTAATGTTCTACAAGAACGCAAGCTTTTTCAGTACAATGTTCGAAATTCACAAAGGTCGACGTTAAAAGAGGGTGGCGGAGCGCGCTTAACCCTAAATGAACATTGACAACAGCGTGATATGAGTATACTGTTATGTAGCACAGGTGAATAACGATTTGATCCACAAAAAAAAATACGGCAATTTTCTTTCGGAATTCATTAGCGTAGGTCCTTAGTAAATTAAATTTAGTTTTGCGTAGTATTCGGTTCGTTGCGTTATCCGCTATCTTGAATTGAAGAGTTTGTTGAATAACTTGAATAGGTTAAAGCCTATCTATCAGCCAGGAATCAAGGATAATCCAGCCAATTCTGGACCCAATTGGTGAGGAACCTGAGACACCACACTAGACATTAGTTGACTTTGTCTATATCTATACTCATATTATAAAGAAGAAAGATTCGATTTTATTTGTTCCTTTGTTTGAAGCGAATAGGCTCCGTAACTACTGCTCCAATTTTGAAAATTCTTTTCTAATATGTAGCTACGTTATCCCCGAGTAAGATATGCTACTTTTTATCCCGGTATTGTGTTCCCCCGATAACCGGGACCGAGAAAACTTCTGTCAGTTCAGTCTGTGATAAAATTCATCATTCCGTCTTCCCTGCACTATGGGGCAAGACATGGTAAAATAACTTTTTTTCTACTATATACGAGAGTGGATTGAAAAGTAATCGGCCTAACCAAGAAAATAAATACATAATAAATGAAATTTATTTTTATTTTTCAACGTAATCACCATCAAGTTCAATGCACTTTTGCCATCTTCCCCTCCAAGCATTTAGCCCGTTGAAAAAAAAATATTCTTCCTTAGAGTCAAAATATGCGTCTACTGCTGCTTTGACCTCGTCATATGTCAAAAATCTTTGACCTCTCAAGTGCTTTTTTATGTTAGGGAACAGAAAAAAGTCTGATGGTGCCAGATCAGGTGAATAAGGTGGATGCGGTAATAGTTCAAAGCCACAGTTGTGAATTTCTGCCATTGATTGGACAGACGTGTGAACACGAGCGTTATCTTGATGAAACAGGACTTTTCTTCTGATCATTCCTGGACGTTTTTCTTTTAGTTCCAGTAATAGTAATAATGCAGTAATAATCAGAGTTTATAGTCTGACCCCTTTCAAGATAATCAACCATAATCACACCCTTCGAGTCCCAGAATACTGAAGCCATCCCATTACTTGCCGAAAAAATCGACTTAGCCTTTTTGGGGGGTGGTGAACCAGGTCTTTTCCACTGTTTTGATTGTTGTTTTGCTTCCAGTGTACAGTATGTTTCGTCCATAGTAACAAAACGATTCAAAAAATCGTGCAATAGTCAATCGCATCCTTTTTTGCTCAACTGAAAACAGTCGCGGAACCCACCTCGCGGACACCTTGTGGAAACCCAACACGTTGACTATTATGTTTTGAGTACGTTCATAAGAGATGCCTATAATCTCGGCTATCTCCCTAATTTTCAATCTGCGGTCTCCCATAATTAAGTCGAGTATTTTTTTAACATTTTCGTCAGTAGTGGACGTCGAAGGCCTTCCAGAGCGGGGTTCGTCTTTCACACTCTCTCTACCACCCTTGAATTCTGCTATCCATTTTTTGACGGATGAATATTAAAGAGCGCAATCCCCTAATGTACTGACCTTATTATCATGGATGGCTTTTGATGACAGCCCCTTCTTATGGAGGTACTTAATGACGGCACGCTGCTCGATTTGCTCCATTTGCGGAAATGATGTCAGATTGCTTTGTTAATAAATTTATTAAATTAAAACTAATTATCGCACACGTTTAAAATTTCACACAATTAACAGGTCTGAACTGAACTAAATAATGTGAGTAGATTTGATTTTTAGAACTAAATGGATCAGTGTTAGGCCGACTACTTTTCAATCCACCCTCGTATCACTGAAAGTTCCTAATGTCACCAATTATTAGAAGACTAATAACCAGTGGTTAATAAAAATAAAGTAACAGTTTGCGCCCTTTTCTGTTGTTGATATTTAAGCACCACATCGTCCCAACGCTCTCCCCTACTGAAATTCATCACTTTTAGCAGTTATAATATTAAACCAGTATAAACTGCTAAAAGTAATGAATTTAATACACGTACTTATGTATAGGTACGTGTATGAACGCCACCGCTTGCACATGGTTATAGTTATTTTATCTACCGCTTATATTCTATAGTGATCGTGTAAAAATAAATTTCATGATCCCTACTTTAGTAAAAAAAAACCGGCAAAGTACGAGTCGGACTCGCGCACAAAGGGTTTCGTACCAAAACGGCAAAATAATCACGTTTGTTGTATGGGCCCACTTAAATATTAATTATATTCTGTTTTTAGTATTTGTTGTTGTAGAGGCACCAGAAATACATCATCTGTAAAAAAATCTACTTTCTAACTATTCATGAGATTGCTTGGTGACAGACGGACGCGCGGACGGACGGACAGCGGAGTCTTAGTAATAATAGGGTTCCCGTTTCACACTTTGGGTACTCCAAAAAGTGGTCTCTGGAAAATGTAATCAATCAAATAATCAATTATTTTCAATTTTTTTTTTTTATTTATTTATTATTTAAATTTTCGATTCAAGAACAACTAACAAATCTTGATTGTTTTCTGATTTTTCGCGGCGGGTTTTTTTTAACAAAAAATGTGCGCTGTTTAGCTGAATATCTCGTTTTTATATTTCATACGCTGTCCCGGCGAACTTCGTACCGCATAATTTTTTCTAATGTTCCGGTAAACTGTTTTTTTTTTCTCCTACTCTTCTCCTACTTTTAAGCGAAATCGGTTCAGCTGCTCTCGAGATTTGCGCTTAGTAACACATTCAGCGATTCATTTTTATATTATAGATTTTTCATGATTTTGGGAGGAAAGCCGAGGACAGACGGACGGACGGACATGACGAAACTATAAGAATTCCTAAAAATGGCTTTGATTCTGCCATCAGGTGTTTATTCCTTTATTTCAATGAGTGATTTAGGGTAAAATAAGATATACATTTAGACTACATCAAAAAATAATCCAAAATGAAATTACTTCTATTTTTACAAGATAATTTGTACTTCTAGGTAAAAACGAGTACTATTGTAAAACCATATATTTTATTATTCATTTATTATTTTATCATTATTTAAGACATTGAATTACGCTATTTGGGTTAATATCTAGGTATTAATAAAAAATCTAAAGCCATCAAAATAGTTAAGGCGAATTTTTTGTCTTCGACTATGATCAGACAGATATCAGACATAATATATTTTTGCCCTTGCCATTTATGAGTATTAAAATTTCACATAAGTCTCTTATCCGCCGGTACTGGAAAAATTTGGCGCATTCCCATTTCTTAAATAAATTAATTTTCTAACAAAACGGGGCAGTAAAATTTATGAACAAACATTTAAATCGAAATATGATATTCGTTTCGTTCTGATCTAAAGCCGCTACGTTCTAAAACGCAACACGTGGGTAAACTCACACCACTCTATCCTCCCACCGCTCTCTCAGGGCCGACCTATTTTCCTTCTATCAAACGACGCACAAATTGACGACGAAAACTTTTCTTGTTATTTTTTTAAACCTTCGTTAATATATTGAGATGTTACGTATTTAGCTAAGTCCTTAATTTTTTTTTTAAATATCTACATGCCCAATTACGAATCAAACGACACCTCAATCATAATTTACGGAGAGTTAGAAAAAATGTAGACCTAAATTTTTTTGAAATTTAAATATTTTTTTGCAGTATTATCTTAAACACTCACATAGTGTTTTAAAACTGGACAAAGAGTTGTAGGTAAGAACACCAGCAATTTTATTTTGCCTTAATATACTTAAAGCATAGGCCGCCAGCAAACTGTAAACGTGTAAATAATGAAACAAATAAAAATAATACAAAGAAAACAAGCAGAACACAATAATATTAAAACAAATAAATAAAACATAAGGTGGAAATATTCGCAAACCAAAACAAACTTAAAGCTCGGCACTAAACGAACGCAACAGGTAAAATACACTGGCTGCCTTATTTTAAATGACATACCCCTTGAGAAGGCCTAGTATTTTAAGCCGCAGAGGCACCGGCGGATCGATGTACATCTTGACGAAATTTTATCACTAACACAATTCCAGAAAATCAAAGATTGAAAATAAAATTATAAAATCACTCCCGTATATGTGATCCGTCTCGTCGACGTCCGACGTCGGAAACGGCCGCAGTAGGAATAATGGCGATCGCTATGGCAGGTAAGGAATGGCTGCGAGAACTCAATCACCATGACGACAGCCGGGTTGGGGCGTGCGCATTGTAAATAAGCTAGTTGCACTGCTCTACATACATACTAACATGTGCAATAGTGGGGCGGCGCTATGCGCCCGCCCCCGGGTGAACGCAGGCCCACACGTGGCGCCTTTTCCTCTCTTTGTTCTGTACGCAAGCAAGGACTATGGCTGCCGCTCACAGAGGGCCCCCAATGAAACAGCCAGGTTGGTGCAGCCGGAAGTTCATAACGATCAATATTACCTGAAATAACATAACAAATTATCATCGCGGCCGGTAGACGAAATTAGGCCACGGTCGGTAGTGGGTGGAGGTTTCTCCCTTTCCCCCTAGAAGTCTTAATAGATTCTAACTGTAGAACACCTAACATTCGAGACCTGCACCTCCCTTTGTGCCCATTGTTTACAAGCCTTATTAAAAATGGAACATCCAATGCATCCAAGGTGATCTAACCGTACCTTTGTATGTTAGAAATTTTCGCTTAAGTATATTTGATTTTTTAAATATTATTGATGATATTGATAAGGTATTGTATACTAGTCGAGAAAATCGTACGTTTAATAGGCGATTATTTTTAAACTGCATTTATCTACTATAAACAATCTTATAAACATTGTAGACTTCGCTGTCCGTCCGTCCGTCTGTGCCCAGGCTGTAACTCATGAACCGTGATAGTTAAAGTTGAAATTTACACAGATGATGTATTTTTGTTGCCGCTATAACAAATACATCATACAAACATCAGTTTTCTACACACTCCCGGGCTCCCGTACAACAAACGTAATTTGTTTGCCATTTTTATATTTAATGGTACGGAACCCTTCGTGCGCGAGTCCGACTCGCACTTGGCCGTTTTTTTTTTTAAGTATCTTTGCTTACTACAAGTTACGTTCACGTGTATGTATAATCTATTTGTTGGTTTGTCTTTCGGCACAGACGATAAATAAAAAATTGGCGGCAAAGTTGAAAATTAGTCTTGATTTATTATTTACGTACCTTATAAATACAAATGTTTTAGTTAAAATGAGTTCTAACAGTTCAGATAGTGAAATGTAGATTGATTGTTCTCCACCAGATTTAAGATCAGAAGCCAAGTTGGCAATAGAAAACCTGCTTCCAGCAAAGTCAAAAGAAAAATACGTGAATGTAACTTATGAATGAAACTCATACTCGACCTGCAATTGCCTATTTCCCGGCCTTTGCAATAATGTACTATTGTTGTCATTATTATCGACCGTATAATAAAACAGTAGGAATCGGAATTAAATAATGTTAGTCGGTGGTATAAAGAGATTGATAAAATACAAAAAAAAATCTGTCTAATGAACACTAATCTCCGTAGTTACGAAACTGATGTCCTGGCGGTTTTCACATACAATTATAAAGTATAATACACACTACGCACAGCCTCGGGCTTTTGTTTCATTAAAATTGGATGCCAGGACAAATGTTATCGTCATATAAAGCCAAAAATCAATTATCGTACGTATGAAGATCCATTGTTGACGCAAATGAAGCCTTTATTTATAACTTCGATGCAAATAAATAGTCAGGCTTTTCTGACACCGTGCGCATGTATTTTGATTATCTGTACGTGTACCTAAATCAGGTGCATTTAAAAACTAATTTGGCGGATTCTGCGGCGTTATAAAGTTCGTTTGGTCGCCAGTAGGTTACCTATATTATAATTTTATTACGATACTCCTGCGGTCTAGAGCGGGATGAGTACAGACAGTATTTAGCTTTGCAATACGCTGACTCAAAACATAGGTAAATGTCGAAAAGCAGAATTAACTTGAATTTAGTGCGGTCACTGGCCTAGCACATAGCTGATTACTCTAGCAGTACAGATGGATACTACCAAGTTGTATTCAAAATAATCAATTTCTCGTGCGCCTTATCTTAGTTTTGATGACTTTATTAATATGTACTCCTACCGATAGCGATACGCCCACAGTCGAATTAAAACAGAGGGAGTTCTTAGTTTGCATCTTGGTTTTATAGTAATTAATTGCAACTACAGAAATCTTCCTTGTTATACCTACAATTTGGCACACATTCTATGAGAAGCATTGACCAGAACTATAATATCCAAATAATAATGGCGCTGAAAGTTTGAGTTAACGATTTACTGAGGAGAGAGATTACCAACTGGCGAATTTTAAAGTGAAAACCCGACTTCATGCGTATTATTTATAACTAGCAACCCTTAGCGCAAACTGCGCAAGTAATTTTTTTTTTTACTTTTTGTCAAATTTCTAATCTTATCGCACCACTTGAGACCACGACCTTTCCAACGGTGTGCCACACTTGACTGTGCGACTCTTAGTTTAGGAGAAGCGGCTTCGCTGGCGTATTATATATATATAGATTGATGGATAACCCAATTAACAGTCTTGATAAGCTTTTCGTAATTAGTTAAGAAATGACAAAGACGAATTGATAACGGTTGTAAAGAAGCCAAGTCCAGCGAAGAAACGATCGCATGACCATGAATGCAACAGTTATACGATATACGGCCTTTTAGGCCTATACCATCCTATACAGCATCAGAAATCTTATAGCGTGTCAGATGAACTGCGTGTCAAATTAAAATAAGTTTTTTTTTTCACATCTGTTCAACAGATTGTACCTCCCTAGGAAGTTACCGAGGTTATACATTGGCCTCTGGCCAGTTTTGAGTTTGTCTTGAATCTGAACAGTTTTGGAGGTGTTCCTTACTACCAGACCGTACCATATATAAATAACGAGACTGGTCGCCTTAAAATATTTTTAGTAGTCGTCAATGTATTTTATAATATATGAAATACTTTTACAGTTCCCAAATCCCGAAGGGACACATTCCCGGGATAAATAGTTTTATAATGTAGTGATGTAGGGAAACTATTCAATCAAGTGATCGTATTCTATTCACGGAGAAGCGTATCAATAATTCATAATTATATAAATTGAAAAACACACAACAGTGATGTATATCTATATCTCGTTGTTACTAAAAGTTGTTGCTTGACTAAAAGTAGCTATGGGCGTGCCACAAGGATCAATTCTAGGTCCGTTTCTATTTTTAGTTTACATTAATGATCTACCGTTCTATGTACAGAACTTGTGCGACATTGTTCTATTCGCCGATGATACATCACTTATTTTTAATGTTGATCGCAAGCTGAGGAATTTTGACGAAGTAAATATTTCATTTGCACTAGTTCTGGATTGGTTTACAACCAACAATTTACTTCTGAACCCAAAAAACACGAAATTTGTTAGATTTAGTATGCCTAATGTTCAGAACTACGGTACTAATATTATTTTCAACGGTGATACCCTTAATCTTGTATAATCAACCGTATTTTTGGGTATTACTCTAGACAGTAAATTACAATGGAACGTCCAAATATCGGGTCTTGCAGGGAAACTTAGCTCGGCTTTTGTTATTAGTAAAGTCAGACAGCTCACGGATGTAGAAACTGCCAGCCTGGTTAATTTTAGCTATTTTCACAGTGTCATGTCGTATGGAATTTTACTGTGGGGCAAGGCAGCTGCTATAGAGATAATTTTTATACTCCAAAAGCGAGCTATACGTGCGATTTATACTCGTAAACTGAATGTACGAGTTTCTCTCAGAGAATGATTTAAAGAAATAGGCATTTTAACAGTTGCATCACAATATATATATGCGAATATTATGTTCGTTACACAGAATATAAATTTATACAGTATGAACAGTGACATACATGCAATAAATACTAGAAATAAGCATAAATTGGTTGGGACGTATTATCGTTTACAGAAGGTTCATGACTCCTTTGCAGGATTTGGAGTACAAAATTCCTCTAAACATTATGAACCTTCCTTTGAATAAATTCAAAGTGGCTGTTAAGACACACCTCCTAAAAAAGGCATATTATACTATTAAGGATTATCTAAACGATACAGAGAAATGGCAATGAGTTGCTTGCTCATCACTCGAGCTACATAGGGGCTACTTCTGTTTGAAATGTTGTTTTATTGCTGAAACTCACTTATTATTGTTAAATTATTATTATTATGATATTGTTAGGTATGGGTACTTTGAGATTATGTGGCACCTTTAACTAGTATTTGACTTTTTTTGTGAATAATAGAGATCCATAATTTTTGAGTTCACTTGGTCCACATATGGTCACGTACTGCCCTTGCCCTCTTTATATTGTTGTAACAGAATCATTGTATTTACTGGCGAATAAAAGAGTGGCCGTGAGTTTTTCTTGCCAGGTTCTTTCCTCACCTATTGCCTTGCGAATCTGGCGGTAAATGTAAATGTAGAAGCATTTTCTTTTTTTGCGTTCATAAGTGTTACTTTATGACCTACTACATGAATAAAGATATCTTGATTTTGATTTTTGAAAATGGAAATAATACGACTTCAATATTTGTTTGTGATTACCGATCAAAGCAAATTGTTATTATTATACGTTATTTGTAACTAGCAGACGCCCGCGACTTCGTCCGCACTCAACAATATTTTTTTTCTCGTGTTTTCGTAAAAATCTCGGAATCCTTAGTTACGTCATGTCCGTCCGTCCTCGGCTTTCCTCCCAAAAGGTTAGTGCTAGAAAGATGAAATTTTGCACGGATATGTGTATTTACTATTCCGACAAAGTACTGCAATAACATTATGAAAAAGACTTTTTTGTGGGGTACCTCCTCTACAAGTAAAGTGGGGATGATTTTTTTGGTGGGTGTTTCATTGCTGCGCCGCTTCTATAGGTACTCGTACGTCGTTATAATAGACAGAATAGATTTGTGTTGTGGTTCAAAACAAATATATTCTGTTTTTGTTTTAGTGATCTTCCTTGATAAGTGGACTATCACTCGCTATTCAACGTAACTAATAGTTCCTGTGATTAGCGCCCTCCACTCTACCAAATAGCTTTAGCTTTATAATATTAGATTATTAATTCCCAAAAACGCACTGTACACTAGGTTTTTTTTTGCTAAAGTGTTTACAATAACTTATACGATTTACCAACTATATTTCAGTTATTGTAAATGCTCGAATATATTCATGTAAGTATGTCTTTATGAATCAAAACGGATTGGAATAGAATATTTTTCGAAGGAATGTGTGATTTTATACTAGAATAAATAACAAAGTTGGGAGATATTCTTACTACAATAAAAAATATTATGGAAATTAAAGGAGAATGACATGGCGTGGCTCTATTTATGATGAACCACTATAACTTATAAAAATAGTGTCATTGAATGGGTAAAAATATTTTAGTTTGATTTTCATCTGTAAGTACTTATACATCACGAAATATGACTTCGAATTTATGTCAGCAGGTATTAGGTTGTTTGCGAAATAATTCGACAACAACGTTTTGTTCGTGTTCGAATGGCAGGCTTACAATATGTGTGCATATTTAGAGTTTCAGCTTCCGAAAAGTTAAATTAGAAATATAACATTTATTTACAATAAGAATTACAATATACATAATTATATACTAAAAATATTTTAATTACAAAATATCGTTTAAAAAATCTTCCGCGTCATTGCCGACTGGGAAGGTTCCCAGAATGCTTGCTGTTTTGCCACGTTGGATGGCGATACTTATTCTTTGGGCCAAAAAATATCCAGCCTTCTGGTCCCGAGAAGCATCGATTAAGCGTTTAGCAATGTCTCTATAAAGGCGGCGAGCACTCGGACCCCATGACCACAGTGTCTCAACCCCCAAACGGCTGAAATATGTAATCACCTGCTAAGTTAGCATATTTACGCCGTTTGAGGCCTTCAGTCGATGCAGCAGCAGCGCCGGCACATCCGGATGTGCTTGGAAGGTGTGAAGGTGCTAAGGTGTCAACACATGTAGCGTCCCACACCAAAGGCCTTACCATCATTAGAAATTAAATGATTAAGCTAACCTAAATAGTTGAAATACATTTAAAACAGCAATGGGTATATAATTTGTGTTTATATCATGGCTGTTGTAGATCATTATATCAGTACTTTCCAAGCTTATGTGTATCCCGTGCTTTGTTCATAACTGACTGGAAACAATCAACTCTATAATAGTAGTTTACGAAACTGTTTCATAAAGTGTAATGGAGCACGAGTTATAAAGGTTTTAAAGAAAACTACCGGTGCCTTTACCTGTCGGTACCTACTCATGAAAATTGGAGATCGGACTGCGTGTTGGCCGCTTTATTTTACGTGATTCGAGGTAGAAACAAACAGACAGAATATGTATAGGTAGTATTGTTTATAAGAAACCCAAACCTAAGTAATTGTTTCTTTTTATAATGTGGTAATTTAGTAATCTTTTGCAGATTATAATAAATATATTTAACAGAAATAGTTCTACCTGAACTTTTAGAACTTTTTATTATTATTATTGTTTTTAATTCCGAGGCCCAAGCCCGCGGCCGCTCTCACGTCCGTTGCCGGGCGTATCTGGTACGCAGAAGGTATTTCCAGTGGCACCCGGCGAACTTTTAGGACTAAGCTTCATTGCACCAACTTTTGACCGCGTTTTTGGCGCTCTTATCACAATAGGAAGTTTTACAGGAGGTATGTATGAAGTAAAAAAGAGATTTCTCTAAATAGCTTAATCTGAAACCGTCGATTGAAAAAACCGGCCAAGTGCGAGTCGGACTCGCGCACAAAGGATCCCGTACCAAAACGGTAAAAAAATGAATAAATGGGAGCCCCCTTAAATATTTATATTCTGTTTTTTAGTATTTGTTGTTGTAGAGGCAACAAAAATACATCAACAAATACATCTGTGAAAATTTCAACTTTCTAACTATCACGGTTCATGAGATACAGCCCAAGACAGACGGACAGACAGACGGACGGAGAGACGGCGAAGTCTCAGTAATAGGGTTTACGTTTCCCTAAAAAATAAAACCAAATAAATTACGTAACCCTAAAAAATAAAACCAAATAAAATTTGCAAAGTTAAATTCAAATTTACTCGCGGAGGATACTTCACAACCAATAAAACAAAAAAGCTTCTCGTAGTCAATATTGTTGTCAATATTAATGGTAGGTATGTATCCAGCACTTACAAATTTGTCCCTGTTATTGATGCATCGTGCGATGGGGCGGGGGCCCGTACACTCGTAGCTTCAATAAGAATCGTCGGCACGGCTTTATCAATTTATTCAGTTTAGTTTAGGTTGGTGGAACGTTGCAAGTAATAATAATACGGGAAGCGAATCGCCAAACGATGTTTAATATTGCTGGAATTTTTCACAATTGCGCTTAGTTAGTTAAGAAAGCACGTGTACGGATCAATCGACATTGATTGAAGTTAGTTCCTTGGCATGGTATATTTGAAGAATTGGAGTCCATCGATCGGTGTGGTAGAAACTATCGATTGACATCGACTAATTGAAAATAATGATTTGGCCACGGCGTTCCTACAGCAGGAACAAGCATTATGGCGAGTAGTTGTGTCTAAGGATGCTTTTCCTGCCATGCAAATTTCAACCCGTGTGCCTGTCCGGCCCGCATATCATGCCAATGTCAAATCATTCACGACCCGCGTGACCCTCCGGGCCTTGGAGAGCACGTTAAGCCGTCGGTCCCGGTTGTTATACGAACATCTATGGCAGTCGTAAGGGGTATTTGGAGCCCTAAATCAAAAATCCGACCGGTCTAACTACAGAACTTCAATATCGCCCATGGGTTGTGGCGGTCAGATGGCAGTCGATTCACGTGAAATATCGAAGTTCAGCCAAATCGCAGTTAGACTGGAAAGCCGAAACCAACAGCGTTGGGAAAAGGCTCGGTGGATGATGAATGAATACCAAGTTCAAAATCACATTACAATGAAACGGCTCAAAAGTCTGCGACGCGAGTTATGTCTTTCTAACAGCTGTCCTTACACAAGGCCCTTATTCCTAAGCAGATAAGAAAGAGTTATGTTACGATAATAAAGAGACAATCACTTGCTCTGTATTATACAGCAACCATTGTTTAGGATACTTTAGATAACATAGTTTATAAGAATAGATTAAGTCAAATAACAACTTCTTGTTTTGTTAATCATCTTTAGTAATAAGTTTCATTAAATAAACCAGTCTATATCGGTGCTTCTTCGAGAGCAGTTCTGTATTTTGCTTTTTAAAAACCCTCTTGCCTTCGCCCACAACCTAACTGGCGCAGTCGGTATTCGCGGCTTTGGTAGCAGCAGTGTAAACTATCGTCTCCAACAGTGACAAAAGAACCTCCTGTGGGTGCAGCCAACAAGAGAAGCAGAACGTTGCAATAGAAGATACCAAGACTCAAGCCTAGAAATTGGCAATGCTCGTGGGGTAAGTCTATACTCGATTATTCCCGAGACTCCTTGATTACCTATCCTTAACACATTTATAATCCTTTTAGGGTGTCCTGTGTAAGGTATATTTTACGTGATTCCTTGAAGTGCTTCAATTGATTTTCTTAGCGTAATTCTAGTAGATTAAAATGGCGAACGAAAAAACTAGTGAAAATTCAGTTATGGAAGTAAAGAACATAATTACTGACTTCAATTCATGTGCAAAATTGTTACCCAGCTATGATGGGAACAAAAGCACTCTTAATTTTTATTTACAGTCAGTAGAAAGCGCATTAAAGCTTGTTGCAAATAGAGACGATCCGCGAATTGCTTGCGCAATTAGGCGCAATCTTTCAGGGAGAGCTGTTGAAGCGTTGTCTCGGAACCCAAAAGCTGAATTATGGGTAGATATTAAAGATACATTAACTAAAAAGATAGGTGATTTCCGAAATGAATTACAAATAACTTATGAATTAATGCATTTAAAAAAAGGTACCAATACAATAGAATATATTGGTAACAAAATAAGTAGGTTAATAACCACTTTAATAACCAGACGTCCAGAAAAACGTGTCGAATACGAACAAATGGCGTTAGAAGTATTTCTGGACCAACTGAATCCAATTACGGCGATTCAAATAAGAATTAAATATATAACCGACCTTGAACAGGCTATCACTCTAGCAAAACGCGAAGAGGCAAAAATGAGACTTAGGCGGGCCGAAGCAGGTAAACCTAGCTCTAGCTCTTTTAGAAAATCAAATTATGGAAACTCCACTAACAATAGTGGCCAGTTCCAGAAATTTAGTACTTTCGTAAAAAAAGATTTTCCGGCGAAAAAACCATTCGCCAATAACTTAGAACCGGGAAAAAGTAAGTTGCATTTACAGCAACCAGTAGATTCCGACGACGAGGAAAATCAATGCGAGGAAAACTCAGAGAACGAATCCTTTGATGAAAATTTTTTCGAAGACCTGAAAGACAATCTAAAAATATAGTATTTATGAATAATAATAAAAATAATCGTTTACCTTACATATACATTAACGAACTAGGTGGGAGATTCCTCCTAGACACAGGTGCTTCCCAATCGTTAATAAGCCCAAAAATCATCAAAAGTATTGATAAACGTAACATAAAGATAAATAACGAAACCCATTACATTAAGACAGCACATGCTACATCGAAACATAAAAAAGTCGCATACCAACTTCCTGAAAAAATATTTAAGGAAAAGTTAACACATAAATTTCTCATCTTCAATTTCGATTCAGATTTCGTGGGATTACTAGGATTAGATATACTAATATCCCTTAAGTGTAAAATTGATATGAAAAACATGACACTCCGCACAGAAAATGCTAGCATACGCATCCGTGATGATATTAAATCATATACGAAGATAGGCCCTAGGTGCGAACAAAAAGTAAATTTACTGTGTAATTACCAGGAAGGTGACTACTTTTTAGGTGGATTAAACACAAAAAAAGGTTTAATTCTACCACCAGCAGTAGTATCAGTAAAAGATGGTAGCATATTAACCACAGTTATTAATACATCGGACAAAACATGCACGCTTAAAAATAATTGTCAACTTTACTTGCATCGTTTAGATATAGAAAAAAAATCAAAACAAGAAACTAAAGTTCCAAATAAATTAAAAAATAATATTGATGAAATCCTAAAAAGAAACTTAGATAGATTAAGAACAAGTCACATGAATATAGAAGAGAATCGAGAAATTAGGAAATTATGCTTTAATTTCCGCGACATTTTTCATTGCGAAGAAATTCCATTAACATTTACCCATGAAATTAAACATAAACTCAGACAGACAGACAGACAGACGACAAACCTATATATGTTAAGAACTATAGACAGGCCCCAATACAAAAAGAAGAAATTAAAAACCAAATTAATAAGCTATTAGAGCAAAACATAATTAGGGAAAGCAACTCTCCATGGTCCTGTCCGGTGCACATAGTACCTAAGAAATTAGATGCTTCAGGAGAACAAAAGTATAGAAGAAAATTAAACGACAAAACAATAGAAGATAAATATCCCCTTCCAAATATTGACAATATTTTAGATAAATTAGGACGTGCACAATATTTCTCAACACTTGATTTGGCATCAGGCTATCACCAAGTGGAAATGCATGAAAATGACATCGAGAAAACTGCATTCTCGATTGATCGTGGCCATTTTGAGTTCCTCAGAATGCCATTTGGTCTAAGGCATACTCAGAATACGTTTCAGAGGCTAATAGACGTAGTAATAAGAGGACTAGATAATGTCCTAACATTCCTGGATGACTTCATAATTTTTTCCACCTCATTACAGGAACATATAGACAAATGCAAGCAAGTCTTCGAACGATTCCGAGCACATAACTTAAAAATCCAATTGAATAAATCAGAATTCCTACAAAAGGAAGTAAAATTCCTAGGTCATACACTCACAGATAAAGGCCTTCAGCCAAACGAAGACAAAATTATTGCTGTAAAAAAATTTCCAATTCCAAAAACACAAAAAGAAATCAAATCATTTTTGGGATTAATTGGTTACTATAGGAAATTCATTCGGGATTTCGCAAAACTAACCAAACCACTAACAAAATGTTTAAAAAAAGGCAGTAAAATCGAATTTAATCAAGAATACATACTATCCTTTGAGAAGTGCAAACAAGTACTCATAAATGCACCTATTTTACAGTACCCAGACTTTAACAAAACCTTTATACTAAGGTGGGGCTATGGAATGGCACGGCGAGTTATTGGCTATTAGCCTGGACATCGCCAAAGCCTTCGATGGGGTCTGGCATGCTTCGCTCCTTTCCAAGCTTCCGGCATATGGTCTACCTCCTCAACTGTGCAGCTGGATTGCCAGCTTTTTAAACGAGCGCCGAGTGCGGGTCCTCTGCGATGGCCAGGCTTCTCGCTTCTTGCAAGTGAATGCCGGGGTACCGCAGGGGTCCGTACTATCACCAACTCTCTTTCTTCTGCATATCAATGATATGCTATCCCTCGGGAACATTCATTGCTATGCAGATGACAGCACACTGCACGGGAGTTACTCGGTTCGTCCGACGGCGGGGCGATCTGAGATTGAGGAGGAGAGACGACGACTCGTGGCTGATCTCGACCGTAACCTCGACAGTATCTCTCAATGGGGTACCGAGAACCTGGTCGAGTTCAATGCCCGCAAAACACAGGCGTGTGCATTTACTGCGAAGAAATCCCCTTTCCTTCCCCTACCCTCTCTTCAGAATGCATTATTACCAATGAAGGACAACCTTGATATCCTTGGCATGGACGTTCGTCGAGAGCTCAATAATAAAAACTACATCGAAAGATGTATAGGGCTAGCTTCGCGGAAAATAGGAATACTGAATAAGGTAAAGAGATTCTTTACACCGGACCAGAGGTGTCTGCTGTACAAGACGCAGATTAGACCCTGCGTCGAATACTGCTCTCACCTCTGGGACGGCTCCGCGAAGTATCTGCTGGACGCTCTCGACGCTATGCAGCGACGGGTTATCCGTATTATAGATTGTCCGGAGGTAACGGGAAGCCTTGAGCCGCTAGTTCAGCGCCGAACAATAGCTTCCTTGGCCGCATTCTACCGTATTTACCACGGCGAGTGTTCTGAAGAGCTCTTCAATCTGATCCCACCCTCTTCCTTCCGATCCCGAACGACTCGTGCCGGGCAGAGATGCCACCCCCACACAGTGGATAGCATGTTCGCGAGAACCGAACGTTTCAAACGTTCGTTTCTCTGCCGAACGATAGTGGCCTGGAACGCCCTGCCTGTGCACGTGTTTCCTTCCACATATAATACTGGGTTCTTTAAGCGGAGCGTGAAGAGGCACATCAGTAGGTCGTCAAGTTGAGGGCCACTCTCAATAGTAATGAGTGCTGTGAGAGTGGCCCACAATCGCTAGAGGTCGTCACGACTTACCACCAGGCGGGCGGCGTCAATTTGGCGAACCAAATATAAAAAATAAAATAAAAAAAAAACAAAAAAAAAAAACAAAAAAAAAACAATTTCACATAAGAAAAACTCCTGGAGATACATACCGGGTAGAGGATAGATCAAAAGGTAAAACCATCATAAAAGATGTTTGGATACCTATTAATAACACTAAAGACGAAATAATTAAATTTCTAAAAGAACACACTATCCCAGACAGGATATTTCATTGCTATTTTAACAACGAAGAATTATACCCTATCTTTTGTGAAGTTTATAAAACAATTTTCAGTAATCGAGGCCCGAAACTAATTAGATGCATGAACAGAGTGACATTAATAGACAACATTTCAGAACAAATAGACATCATTAGAAAATCTCACGAAGGTAAAACAGTACATAGAGGTATTCAGGAAACATATAAACACATTCATAGAAACTATCACTGGCCTAAAATGCTAACATCTATACAAAAATTCCTCAATAAATGCGATAAATGTCTAAAAAGTAAAATGAACGTAATCCACTAAAACTTCCTCTTTCACTAACTAACACACCACACAAACCAATGGAACATATGTTCATGGACCTCTACAGTAGCGGAGGAATAACATTTCTAACAATCATAGATAACTTCACTAAATACGCACAAGCAGCACCACTTCCAGCTGCAACTAGCATACACATAGCGAAACACTCATTAGCATATTTTCAGTAATAGGAATTCCAAAGAAATTAACCACTGACTCTGACTCTAAATTTGACAATGAAGTAATAACTGAAATATGCGCATTACACAACATTCATATACATTTTACAACCCCCTACAACCCTAACTCTAACTCACCAATCGAAAGATTACATTCAACTTTAGCCGAAATTATCAGAATTCAAAGAATTACTGATAAAGATGAACCATACCTAATGAAATACGCCGTTATCGCTTACAACAATACGATCCATTCAGCACCTGGATTTACACCATTTGAGTTATTATATGGTCACACCGACAGTAGGAACCCTTTGGAATTACATTGCCCAAAGGAATTTTACCAGGAATATGTGCTAAAACATAAGCAAATTATGGAAAACACACATAAGTTAATTAACACAAAACTAACAAATGAAAAACAACAGGTAATTGAAAGAGCAAATAAATCCACTGAATCCGCACGTTTTAAAGTAGGAGATAAGGTTTACAAACCATAGGATTTAACAGTAGATATAGGCAAAGAAGAGGATTAATTGATGGCTTAGGCTCAATAGTAAAAGCTATTACAGGCAACCTAGACCAAAATGATGCCACTAAATATGATAACGAAATAAAAGCAATCCAAACAGCATTTCATAAAAATCAAACAAATCAAAAGCGAACAATTAGTATCATGCAAGATTTTATTAGAGAATATGATACGAATATATAAATTACTAGAGCAATTGACAAATATTCAACGCAGAGTACTACATTCGAAACTAATTTCTTAACATTGAGTATTTTTAATGAAATTGAGACATCGTTCCAACAGCTTTACGATCGATTAGAAACGTTAGAAAACGCGCTCACGTTTGCTCATTTAAATAAATTACATCCCAGTATAGTAGAACCGAATTATTTAATAGAAGAATTAAATCAAATTCAAAATGAAATAAATGGAAAACTAGCTTACGACCCTAACATTAATAGTATTCACTTATGGGAAAAAGCAATTAATGTAAAAGCCTTCAGCACAAATGGAACACTTACCTTCATAATGGACATACCTATAGTAGCAGAACAATCCTATAACCTTTTACACCTGTATTCCGTTCCTAGTAATAACGATACAATCCTAATTCCTAAAAACCCCTTCCTTATCTTGGGAAATAACAAGTTCGCTTATCCCCATGAGCCATGCGTCGAAATACGAGAAGATGACGTGATCTGCAGACACCTAGAATGGCAACAACTACTACACTCGAGTGATTGCATCGCACAGCTCATCCAACATCAAGAACCGCATAACTGCACGTATGCAACTGCAGTCTATGAAAACATAGTTATCCATCAAATCAAAGACAACAGCTGGATAATAGTAATGAAACAGGAAGAAGTTGTAAAGACAATGTGTAACAACGACGTACAGTACCAACGCATCAAAGGAGTTTTCTTAGTTACAACAGATAACAACTGCAAAGTGCAAATTCAAGATAAAGTATTAATGACACATGAACGCTACATAAATGTAATGGAAACTATACCTTTACCAAGATCACAACACACAAAAATAATAGCACCAATAAAAATTTATTTGGAAAACGTTAAACTAGACAACCTACAAGAAGCCCTGAAAAAGTCAGAAACTAGTATCATGGATGAAGACTTCGAATTTATCTCCAATACACCCAGTTGGCCATCAGTATTTCTGTATATCATTATAACCCTAACAGCCATGGGAGCAGCCTATAAATTTTGGTGGTTACCAAGATCAGCGCGAACCTCAGTGCAGCAGCCAGAACCAGATCAGACCCAGTCCCAGCAAAAGACTTCGGTGCGCCTCCATCTTAAGGGGGGAGGAGTTATGCCTTTGTAACCGCGGTCCTTACACAAGGCCCTTATTCCTAAGCAGATAAGAAAGAGTTATGTTACGATAATAAAGAGACAATCACTCGCACTTCGCACTTCGCACTCTTAACCTAATAGCCAGCACAGTAGACTTGTTTAATTGTTCTTTGAGTGAATTTACGAAAGTTGCGTTATATATTATATGTTATGGAAGGTTAGATGTTAGATAGTTGTAAGATTAGTTATGTATGTAAGATTATTTGCTTCACTGTCGCATTAGGATACTACGCCCTGTAATGATAGTGTTAAGTTATGAGAAATTAAAAAAAAAAAAAAAATCACTTGCTCTGTATTATACAGCAACCAGTTTAGGATACTTTAGATAACATAGTTTATAAGAATAGATTAAGTCAAATAACAACTCCTTGTTTTGTTAATCATCTTTAGTAATAAGTTTCATTAAATAAACCAGTCTATATCGGTGCTTCTTCGAGAACAGTTCTGTATTTTGCTTTTTAAAAACCCTCTTGCCTTCGCCCACAACCTAACTCGCGTCGCTTCGTTTCCGGTGTGAATTGAGCCTAAAACGTCAACCGCATAGTTCCCTTTTTCAGTTGCACGATACGAGGGTGGATTGAAAAGTAATCGCCCTAACCAAGAAAATAAATACATAATAAATGAAATATATTTTTATTTTTTAACGTAATCACCATCAAGTTCAATGCACTTTTGACATCTTCCCTTCCAAGCATTTAGCCAGTTGAAAAAAATGATTCTTCCTTAGAGTCAAAATATACGTCTACTGCTGCTTTGACCTCGTCATTTGTCAAAAATCTTTGACCTCCCAAGTGCTTTTTTAGGTTAGGGAACAGAAAAAAGTCTGACAGTGCCAGATCAGGTGAATAAGGTGGATGCGGTATTGTTGTTTTTTTTTCCGGTGTACAGTAATGAACCCATGTTTCGTCCATAGTAACAAAATCGATTCAAAATATCACATTCATCAGCTTCAAATAACTCCAAACAGTCGCGTGCAATAGTCAATCGCATCCTTTTTTGCTCAACTGAAAGCAGTCGCGGAACCCACCTCAGACATCAGACATCACAGACACCTTGTGGAAACCCAACACGTTGACTATTATGTTTTGAGTACGTTCATAAGAGATGCCTATAATCTCGGCTATCTCTCTAATTTTCAATCTGCGGTCTCCCATAATTAAGTCGAGTATTTTTTTAACATTTTCGTCAGTAGTGGACGTCGAAGGCCTTCCAGAGCGGGGTTCGTCTTTCACACTCTCTCTACCACGCTTGAATTCTGCTATCCATTTTTTGACGGATGAATATGAAAGAGCGCAGCTCTTCTTGTGGAGGTACTTAATGACGGCACGCTGCTCGATTTGCTCCATTTGCGGAAATGATGTCAGATTGCTTTGTTAATAAAGTTATAAAATTAAAACTAATTATAGCACACGTTTCAAACTTCACACAATTAACTGGTCCGAACTGAACTAAATAATGTGGGTAGATTTGATTTTAGAGCTAAATGGATTAGTGTTAGGCCAACTACTTTTCAATCCACCCTCGTAGTTTGAAATTCTCAGCCAGTTTTTCTCAAACAGAACATGTCAGGTTAATAAAAATTAATCTTAAGGCCACCTTAGCTATGATTTTGATAATAATGGGCCTTTGAACTTCATAGAAGCTTACTATCGGGTAGGTAAAGCCCTTTTATTAGCCACTTATCTACAACCTGTTGGTTTAGAAGCAAAAAGACGTAGGATGAATTTCATTGAATAATGAGAAGCAATTCGAAATCGTTCAGGTTCGTCAACAGACAAGAACAACCAGAGAACCATCGCGAAGGCGCTCTGTAAATATTCACTGCAACTAGTAAGTCTAATAAAGAACATTGAAAAATAGTTCAGATAATAAACTTTGTTCTATATAATATGTTGAAAAAACAAGTAGGCAAGTAGTTTACCCTTGAAGCTCTTATGCCTAATATGTCAAGATGTCAATTTATATTCTGGACGTCATCTAATCATTGGAGACAATTATATAGTCCATTGAAATGTTACAATTGCATTTTTTAGAGGACGCAATTTTATTTTTGGGACATATGTGGGGGGGGGGGGTTAAATAGAAGCTTAACCTCAAGTTTGTGGGGTCGCCACCCTTGTCCCCCGGCCGCAAGGGGTGAAAACGCGATATCTCGGAAACTATGCGTCTTACAAAAAAAATCCCAAAAATACATATACAAATAACAAAGGTATGAGTTATTTCAAATTTGTCGCCTCGTGTTCTAAGAATGTGCGTTACACGGGTTGTCATGAGTCACTTTATCTGATGCGCCATAATTGAACCCTTTAGCTGATATTGTATGTCGGATATGGTAGATTTGCTAATATATTTCTATAAAGCGCATTAAGTAACGCGCGCAGTGTTGGAAAAGGCTCGGTGAATGATTAAAATTATTATGTATTTTAGAAATATATCTTTATCACACACATATCTGACCACAGCACAAGCTTGGATGACGTTGTGGTGTGAGAAAGTACAACGATATATTTTTTTTAAAAGCATGTTCCAGAGAATGTTCTGGAACACAGAGAGTGGAAAAGCCCCCACCTATATTAACAAATTTTGAAAGTTTTGAATTGCAACTAAAATAAAAACACTATTATGATACGAGGGTGGATTGAAAAGTAGTCGGCCTAACACTGATCCATTTAGTTCTAAAAATCAAATCTACTCACAATATTTATTTCAGTTCAGACCTGTTAATTGTGTGAAGTTTGAAACGTGTGCGATAATTAGTTTTAATTTTATAAATTTATTAATAAAGCAATCTGACATCATTTCCGCAAATGGAGCAAATCGAGCAGCGTGCCGTCATTAAGTACCTCCATAAGAAGGGGCTGTCATCAAAAGCCATCCATGATGATATGGTCAGTACATTAGGGGATTGCGCTCTTTCATATTCATCCGTCAAAAAATGGATAGCAGAAATCAAGTGTGGTAGAGAGAGTGTGAAAGACGAACCCCGCTCTGGAAGGCCTTCGACGTCCACTACTGACGAAAATGTTAAAAAAATACTCGACTTAATTATGGGAGACCGCAGATGGAAAATTAGAGAGATAGCCGAGATTATAGGCATCTCTTATGAACGTACTCAAAACATAATAGTCAACGTGTTGGGTTTCCACAAGGTGTCTGCGAGGAGGGTTATTTGAAGAGTTATTTGAAGCTGATGAATGTGATTTTTTGAATCGTTTTGTTACTATGGACGAAACATGGGTTCATTACTGTACACCGGAAACAAAACAACAACAATCAAAACAGTGGCAAAGACCTGGTGCACCACCCCAAAAGGCTAAGGCTGAGATTCATAAACAGAACCAAAGTTTACTATGGCGGATTTCAATTTCATAGTCGGCACTCGGACTTTACTAAGGAAAGTGCTGCTCTACGCTGTAGCTGATGTAGCTTAGTAAAACCAAAGTAAACTACAACAGCAATTCGTTCTACGCAAAGTTTATATTACTTAACACGCGTAAATTAATTACTAATGCTTTTTCGTAAAAAAAATTAAATATTTTGAATACATTAGCTCATAAAAATGATTGTCACTGCATCGCGACTACATATTTATAATATTATTAACATAAACCTGCGTTACTGAAATATTCAATATGTAGTAAAGGAAACGTAATTCCGAGCCTTTCTGTATAGTTTATTCATGTCAAACAAACAGATCACAGGAATGACATTGACAATTATGAGCTCATAACCCGGCCAGATTAAATAGACCAATATATTATAAATTTTGCACGAGGCACAAGACTATTAAAATTAGTAGTATAATCATTCAAAGTTTACTTTGAAACGTAAGTCTACGATATCGTGCACTAGTACTTTACTAAGCAAAGTAGGGTTTCCAAAGTAAAGACTGGCCTTATGCTTGACTATGAAACATATTTTGAGTCAAAGTGCGACTTTGCTACAAAGTAAAGGCTTAGTGCTGTTTATGAATCTCAGCCTAAGTCGATTTTGTCGGCAAGTAAGGTGATGGCTTCAGTATTCTGGGACTCGAAGGGTGTGATTATGGTTGATTATCTTCAAAGGGGTCAGACTATAAACTCTGATTATTACTGCACCTTACTACGTCGTTTACGAGAGGAAATAAAAGAAAAACGTCCAGGAATGATCAGAAGAAAAGTCCTGTTTCATCAAGATAACGCTCGTGTTCACACGTCTGTCCAATCAATGGCAGAAATTCACAACTGTGGCTTTGAACTATTACCGCATCCACCTTATTCACCTGATCTGGCACCGTCAGACTTTTTTCTCTATTTTGACTCTAAGGAAGAATCATTTTTTACAACGGGCTAAATGCTTGGAAGGGAAGATGGCAAAAGTGCATTGAACTTGATAGTGATTACGTTGAAAAATAAAAATATATTTCATTTATTATGTATTTATTTTCTTGGTTAGGCCGATTACTTTTCAATCCATCCTCGTAGATTATCATTATAAGAAAATAAATATTGCTTTATTACTTCTGTGCTCATTAAAAAAAAACATTTGTTATCATAATCTATCATAAATCATAATAGAGGATTTATTTTAGGTGGCCGGCACTTTCATAATTACCCCAAAAATGTATAGGAGTTGGATGATGTTCTGTATTAAATGTTAATTAGAAATCTTTCTACGACACTTGATATAGCAACTTCCATGGAAGGGAGGTGACTTGTTTAAAAAATCATTGATGTACTCGTAGGTATTATAAAAACACATTTTATAAATCACATAATATCTAGAAAACTTAGTTTACTAATAACTTATTCTACAGCCGTAGTTGCAGTACAATTGTGTGGCAATTAGGGCAAGTTAAAATGAAAGCTTCTCCATTCTTTTTTGTGCGAAAGTCCCAATTTTTTTATTGAAGTATTTGTTTGCCATATTTGTTTGGAATATTTAAGTTTTAAGCGTGTATTTTACTATCAAATCAGGCCAAGTCTGTACCACACTTAGCCGGTTTTTTTAATGCTTGGTGATTGTTTAGGGTCAATCGAATATGATATTTGTAACATACTATATTTGGCCTATCTCACAGTACATTAATTATTTTAATCGACTCCGGGTATTTTTAGCAATGTCCTTTATGTCTTATATTTATACATTACTGAAAAGCACTTTCGTAAACAAGGTATTTAGTAGTATTTTTTTAACTTACAGGACTTTAATGACGAGTAAAAGTTTTAATTAAAGTCATGTATCTGTATCTAATGAACCGTGATAATTAGAAGGTTGAAATTTTCAGATGTATTTCTGTTGACTCTATAACAACAATTATTACAAAACAGAATATAATAAATATTTTAGGGTGGCTCCGCAACAAACCTGATTTTTTGCCGTTTTGTGCGGAACCTTTGTGCGCGAGTCTGACTCGTACTTGGCCGGTTTTATATTATAAAGAATTCAGAGTTGCCTCCAATCCCAAAACTTGAGATTTTTTTATTTCGAGTTTTAAATTATACGGGTTGTAAAAGAATCCTATCCTATATCTACCCTCCAGCCGATTAGAATATTATAGGACAACAATCTGACATTTCAGATTGCCTCGAGGACCTTCTCTTATATGTTCAGTAGCTCTCGGTCTATAACTACTGGCGATTGGAAAAGAGTATCCGTGAGCTTTTATAGCCAGGTTTTTTTTTACCAGGCTCTACCTCTCGCCGGGCGCCACTGGAAATACCTTCTGGTGAGCACCAGAGGCGCCCGTAGCAATGGACGTGGGAGCGACCGCGGTCTCGCGGAATTAAAAAAAAAGGCTCTCCCTCTAATAACTAATGTCGCCGCAAAATAAAAAATAACAATAAGATATTAATCAATCTCGCAAAACTGATATAATGAATGGTAATTAATTACTGGCAATTTCGCCCAGGACTTTAATTGCATTACGTGGGAAAATACTGGCAAATTGTAGGTCTGTAATGCACCTCTTCCTCCCCATCCGGGAATATAGGCGTGATATGTGTGTTTGTGATTTGAATTTTACGGTGACATAATAAATAAATATTTAAATAAATATTTATAAATATCACGTGTATATTTGGTATGTTTGTTTTACAGTTTGCACGTTCCCTCTCCTATGGTAACGAGTTATCATGTTAAAAAGTTGACAATATTCGCCCCCCGGTATCCGACGACCAATTACCAAAATCAGTTCAGCGACGTGAACGGAAGTTAATACTATCAGGCGTTACTTTTCGGAAGTCCATAGTTAAATAAAATAAATCTAACTACTTTGCAATATTCCGCCACATGCAAATTACCCAACTCTCGTATTTATTCATGCACAAGTCCACCCTCCAATCCCACTTAGGCCGAAAGAATAGAGAAATAATTTTGAAAATAGAATAAATATGAGAGTTGTGTTATCGTGCAAAAAATAATAAAAACCTCGACACGTGTTTCGCCCCCAACCAGGGGCATCATCAGGAGATGTCGATGGCTCGGCGCATGGCGACCGAATTATATTATATTTTTATTTAACGTGAACGGAAATTACAGACGTGGAAAAAATTAATGACATCAGTTACAGGTGCCGCCTAGTGTGTAAATGTAATACTGAATGTTTATTGGCCGGAGTTTACGAAGCTCTTTCTTAGACGACTCGTGTATTTCGTTCGTGATCGAACTCCTCCTAAACGATGGGACCGATCTTTTTGAAATTTGGCACGGTCATAGTGACCATCACCGTGAGTGCATATATCTGAATTCATGAAGATCGGTCCAGTCGTTTAGGAGTTCGATCCGGATCGACAAACTCAGCTCAATTATTGCAACAGCAGAATGCATTGCATACCTAGTTTATTTTATGTAGAACATGTGAAATTTTGTAAATCGTTATATTTGGCTGGCTTTACAATGACACAACATTAAATCATCGTTTTTGTCAATACTCGTCACTAGACCATTTTTTTATGCTAAATAGGTAGGTATTATTGCATCAACAAATCATTTTTTTTTCTCATTGAACGTCTAGAGGTTATACACAACCCATACATTATTCAAATATTATACAAATGTTGGTACTTACTGGTAAAACATGGCTAGATTACAACCTATTGTCAGAACTACTTTTAATAGAAAAACTAAGTTTCCATATTTTATGTTCGTCCAAATACGTCTATTAATTTTTGGAACTGGTGAATTTTACATTATTTGAGATCTTGATATTATGTGACATCAACCGAGCATTTCCCAAACCAATTTGCAGTCCAACTTCTAGTCTAACTGCGACGCGGTTGAAGTTCGATATTTTCTGTGAAGCGACTGCCTGACCTCCACAACCACACCCATGGGCGATATCGAAGTTATGTAGTTAGACCATTTGGATTTTATTTAGGACTACCAACTACCCCCGTAACTACTGCACTAGATTAGATGTTCGTATGACAACCGGGACCGACGTCGACTGCTCAATGTGCTCTCCGAGGCACGGAGAGGTCTGAAGAATGTCTTTCTTCGTAAAGTGGGGATGATATTTTTTTATCGCGTCTACACCATCATTAGATAGGTCTTTTAAATTCATTGCGAGGTTGCTAAAGTGTTTTTTTTTAAGATTTTATCAGTGTGACGTACAATATACCTAATTTCTATATCTTCTTACATAGTACTATCGAAAGTACCTTTTATGTTGGCGGACCAGAGATGTACCTCTTACCCTACGTTCCGCTTAAAGAACCCAAGATTGTATGTGGGAGGAAACACGTGTGCAGGCCACTAACGTTCGGCAGAGAAACGTGGCACACGTTGTTTGGGATCGGTGGGATCACTTTGAAGAAAACACGTGTGCAGGCAGGGCGTTCCAGCCCATTAACGTTCGGCAGAGAAACGTGGCACGCGTTGTTCGGGATCAAAAGGGAGGGGGTGGGATCACGTTGAATAATTTTTTAGAACACTCGCCGGGGTAAATACAATAGAATGCGGCCAATAGTTTGGTAGAGGCTCAAGGCTTCTCAGACAATCTACTGGTGTGCTATACTGGGCTGGGCGACTCGTCAGTAGTGGATCCAGCAACGCGGGAGTGTGATCTGGCCTGTCTGGTAACCGTTAATCTCGTATAGATAATATATATATGGGTCAGACGGTGAGAGAGGGCGGAGAGGTCATGACGCGTAACGCGTTCTGTACATTAGTATTAGTACAAAACAGTGCGTTATATTAAAACATTCACAGCGCCGTAATTTTTAAAAATATTCATATATTTATTTTACCAGTAATAAGGTAATTTTATTATCTTTAAAATTGATATATTTTTTATTTTATGTTATTTGTTTGGAAACTTCCTTATAAGAATTAACTTGCTTGGTTTATTATGCTGGTTCAATTACTTAAAGACTTATTTTATATGCTGTAAATTGGTTTCATAACCTATTGGCCTATACATAACAAGATTATGAAATAATACTAATAGTTGAGTAATTATTAGTGTATCTTGGTAGAATGTCCTCGCTCTGTAACTTAAAGAATTATTTTAGGTATAACCTATAATATGGTTTATCCATATATCCAATACAATACAATACAATACAATTACTCTTTATTGTACACAAAAAAGAAAACATACAATTAGGAGACTTAACTTAAAGATAGTACAAAAGGCGGCCTTATCGCTAAAAGCGATCTCTTCCAGACAACCTTTGGATGGATAGCGAGTTAAAGAAATTAAAAGGGTAGTGTACAAAACGTGAAAGAGAAAAGAAAAATAAAGCTTAGTAAATAAAAATAAAAAATACAGATAAGAAAGAGTAGGATAACAATATAAATGAACTAATAAACTTACCCAGGTAGTAATAATATCATAGGAAAAGAAAGAATACTTACATAAATACTTAAAATACACAAAATACATAAACATTCTAAATATTGGTTAGAGAAAGGTAGTAAACAGTTAACATATTTTTGAAAGAAGTAAGAGACTGCGCACGTCTGATGTGAAGTGGCAAAGCATTCCACAAACGAACCGCCCTGACCGTGAAAGATTTGTCTGCGTAAGTAGACGAGTGTGCTGGCATTTCCAGCATCAAATTTGCCGATGACCTCAAAGATCTTGAATGTGTGTCATGAAGGAACCTAAACCGTTCTTTAAGATATTGGGGAGTGCGAGGATTGAACAGTATACTATATAGCAGTGAAAGAATGTGTGTATTTCGGCGAAGGCGAATTGGGAGCCACTTGAGCGTTTTCCGAAACTCAGACACATGATCATACTTGCGTAGGCCAAATATAAATCTAATACAGACATTTTGAAGGCGCTCAAGCTTATCAAGGTGCTCCTCCGTAAGGTCAAGATAGCTGACGTCGGCATAATCGAGAAGTGGGAGCAATAGAGACTGTGCCAGCGTAACTTTAGTAGCTGTTGGAAGGAGATTTCGCAGCCTGCGCAGTGAGCCATTTGATGCAAAGATTTTGCGTCCAACCTCCTGCACTTGACGATCCCAAGACATCGTACAATCCAAGTAAATACCCAAGTTCTTTACACTGTTACTCACTTCGATTGGAGTTCCGTTGAAGATAACTTGGGGCAACTGTGACAAGTCGATACGTGACATCGTCCTAGGGCCACCTATTAGAATCACCTGGGTCTTTGCGGGGTTCACTTGAAGCCCATGTCGAATGCTCCAATCACATATTATCTCCAGATCCAGGTTGATCGTAGTAAATGCTTCGTGTAAATTCTCCAGTGGCGCTTGTGTGTAAATTTGGAGTTCATCTGTATAAAGGTGGTAGGATGAAACTAATTGTACAGAAATAGAATTTATAAAAATTGTGAAGAGAAGTGGAGATAGAACGCCACCCTGCGGCACACCGACAGTAACATCAATCCAGGAAGAAAAGGTGTCTTCAATGCGTACACGTTGCCGGCGGCCATACAGGTAACTGCGAAACCAATCAATCACCGTTGGAGATATGTTAATAGAGCGAAGAGTTCCAAGAAGAATTTGAAAGTCAACAGTATTAAAAGCGTTGCTAAAATCAAGAAGTGACAGTAATGTGACTTTTCCTTGGTCCATACCAAATCTTATGTCCTCAGTGACATTAACTAAGGCGGTAGCGGTACTGTGGCCGGGACGGAAGCCAGATTGGAAGGAATTAATTAGTGAGTTTTTGGAGAGAAAGGAAGTAAGCTGGGTGTGAACTAGGCGCTCAAGTACTTTAGAGAGAAAAGGCAGTATAGAAATAGGGCGAAAGTGGGAGTACGTGGTAGGATTTCGGTTTTTAGGAAGTGGGATAACTTGTGCTTCCTTCCAAACTGCAGGAAAGAAGCCGGATGAGATAGAGAAGTTTAAGATGTGAGTAATAATAGGAAGAATTTGGGTAAGAATAGGAATGATCATGTTCCGGCTGACACAGTCACCACCAACCGCGTTAGATGTAATGGACATAACGCTCTGCTTAACACCACAATCAGTGAATTGATCAAAAACAAACGGTGGGTAATCAGGAGTCGGAAGTAATGAAATATCATTCAGTGTATTTGCCTTTGTGGTCCCTGTAAAATTGGACGAAGAGGAGAAATGCAAGTTGAGTGCTTCAAGGTTGACGGTTTTAGGAGATATTACTTCTTTCGTCTTTCCAACTCCTATAGTTTTCAAAAATTTCCAAATTTTAGCTGGATCGCCGTTTTCGATCGAGGCGTGAATATGCTGGCGTTGTGCGTTTCTACACACCTTATTGCAGTGATTCCGTAAAGCCACATACTTGTCCAAGTTCTCAGCAGTCGGTCGAAACTTGTACTTACACTTAGCTGCTGCTTTCTTTGCCATGATACTCCTTATGCTATCAGTGATCCAGGGTGCGGGTAAATGTTTAATTTTAATTGGGCGTATAGGTGCATGCGTATCATAAAGTTCGATTAATTTTGATGTGAAAACTTCGACTTTTGAATCGACAGTGTGCGAAGTAAATAACGGTCCCCAATTAATACTGTTGGCATCCTCCCGAAGACTATCAAGATCCATGCCACTAAAGTTACGCTGCCACAGAATTTTCGGCCTAGCCTTAGGAGGACGGAGTTTATAGGAAAGGAATATGAGGTCGTGGTGGGAAAAGGCATCAAAATTGCATTGTCCATGCTTAGCAACATGATGCAATGATGACACAAGGATCAGATCTAGGAGAGAGGGATGTAGGCCGGGAACGTGATGGTTGGTGTTTAAAGGGAGTATGGAGAGGTTACAGGATTGCGTAGTGCGTTGAAAAGACACGGTACGATTGTGGTTCTTGATTTGACAGGTGTTGAAATCACCCATTATGATTGCGTGGTTGTAACAGGGAGTCAACTTTTCAAGAATACGCTCAAAAGAAGAGAAGAAATTGATACTAGACGAGGCGCAGTAATAAACAGCGAGTAGAACTTTAGTATGACAAAGTTCCACTTCTAGGCAGAGATGCTCTCCAGCATTTGGGGGAGGTGGCTGCGCTGACACATCTATTATTTGATAAGGAATGTTAGTGCGTAAGTAGATTGCAACGCCGCCACCTTTCCCGACGCCACGATCGTTTCTAATCAAGTTGAAACCCGGCAGAGAAACAGAGGAGGATGAGTGAAACGACCTTAGCCAGGACTCGGATACAAGGATTGCATGTATATTCCTACTGTCAAAGGTAGTCAGCATATCAGGAAAATGTGCCGAAATACTCTGGGCATTTATATGGACTACATTAAAATTTTTAGGTACATCGGCAAATTGTGTGTTCAATGTATCGCGTAGAGACGTAGACGCATCGCTGAGTGACGAAATGCTAGCAAAACTGCTGTCCACGCTAGCGGCCGTGTGGAAGCTGTCACTGTCATCATCGGTATCAGTCATAGAAGAAGCTAATAAAATAAAAGACAATTAATAAATAAATATTACTAAATGGGAGCAGATTAGCACTCACCAGCAAGCTTAAACCACTATCCACCCGCCAGTTGAGTGTTAGATTCCGTCAATATATCACTACAGACCTTAACTAAAGTAATAATTAAAAATCAATTAAAATGAGCACTGTACTATTCACACCATCCGTAGTCAAAAAAGCTTAAAATCGAACGGAAACAGAGTTGTCTGCCTTAGGAACGTCTGCGTACAACTAAACGTAAATCTATGACATTATTGGCAGTATGGTCCATTGACCTTCGCCTGTCCCAATGGACAAACATTAAAAATAACAATGGAACGTCACTAACGTCACGTCAATGTCAAATGTCAATCTCATCTCACCCATAATCTCTATAGAAAAGAAAGCTAAGTGAACGATACTAATAAATTAGAGTGAGCAGAGTGAATTAAATATAAAAACTAAGTGATAACAAGCATTATTAGACAATATACACATCACAAGTGGCACTTCAATACTAATAAGATAAATAGTGGGTATGATTAGTGTGAACAGCGTAATCCCATTTAGAACCGATATACGGTTACTGCAATGACATGAATCAGAGGAGTATACACAAAATTTACGTTTTTAATGATGCTGCAGCACGTCTGGCCCTCTTAGAGTCCTGACTCGGAAGTTCACTGGACACTTTAGGCTGATCATCGCTGTCCTCGTCAATGTTTTTGAGCTCATGCAGACTTGTTATTCGATGTCGCTTGTCCTTGGAGTCCAAAACATAAACATATCCCTCGCGCGACCAACACCTGGTAACTCCAAACCTGAGACGCGCCGCTAAGAATGCTTCATGCCGAGCCCTTGTGAGAAACTCGGAGACCGTCACGCCAGAGCCCTTCAATGACGTCTTAGCAAACCATACCTTGTCTCTCACAGAGACGTCGACGAATTTGACCAGGATAGGTCTAGGTTTATTAGTAGTTGCCCGGCCCAATCTGGAGCATCGCTTTATCGCGGGGGCAGTGAATGTGGACATTTTCAGCTGGTGTTTTATGCAATTTGTCACAAATCTTAGTAGTATCCTCATTGTCCTCCTCCGCTAGGCCATGCACCAGAAGTATCCCACGCCGACTACGCATGTCTAGGTTGTCAACCTGACGCGCAAGTCTTTCAAGCTGACACTGCAGCAGCCTCAGGGACTACATAATAAGAGTTTTAAAGTCCTCGAACTCGGATGCAACTTGGGTTGTGGCTGCAGATGTAGATGGTGTGTTGGTAGCCTGCTGCAGCTTGGCTTCAAACCTCGCAAGACCCTCATGGAGCAGGGACGACAGGCTTGACATGGACTCTTGCATGGGATCCATCGCTAGTAAACCTTGGTATGTAGCTCAACAAACACTCACACTGGTAGGGGGAACAACTAGTTATATTGTGTGTACATTAAATCACTAGAAATAGACCTGTTTATATTTTTAATTAAATTTTATAGTGGAGCAAAATAAAATTGTTGTTTACTTGTCGACTACCCACAATTTTTTTATTTTTTTTTCCATACAGATTAATAAAATTGAAGTGTTTGTGTGTAACTTCAAATTAGCAGCTTTTCACTAAATGCATAATTATAAAAGTATATACCGACGGAAACAGTGCAAAAATACATCTGCATTTTAACGAAATTATTTTTCTTACATTTGTAATTGAATTCAGTATTCCTTATTTTATCTAGTTGATTATTTTTTATAAAAAAAACGTGTGCGTCAGAATGGCTGGTTGTCTGAGGCGTTGGTCTATGAGAGTTGATTCGAAAATTGCTACATAATTGCTTCTATTTGCTTCATATAATAAATAATTGCTACATTGGATGTATACTTAGAAATAAATTTTTTTTTTGACCAGCCATCCTGACGTTTGGTTGGCTGGTCACCCCCAAGTTTAGAGTCATGTATGCAGAGTTTCCCGAAATTGCGTCAATAATTGCTTCATAATTACTTCATTTATACAATTTAGTTGTAACTTCAAACATATGCTCGTATGTTAAATAAAGAATGTAGCCATTATTTAAATTATCCCAAGGACAAGTGCCCGATGAAATAATAAAGGCAAATACTTAGTTATGTAGGCGTCGGTTTTATTCGTTAAGGCTCTGATACCCGTGTAAGTAAAGTAAGTAGGTACGTAGTAATTCTTGCGTTGAAGAAAATATGTACCTACCCTCAATAACCCGATAAGTACCATTATCACAGTCTAGACTTATTGTTCTACTTACTTTACTTACACGGGTACCAGAGCCTTAACGAATAAAACCGACGCCTACATAACTAAGTATTTGTCTTTATTATTTCATCGAGCACTTGTTCTTGAGATAATTTAAAGAATGGCTACATCCTTTATTTAACATACGAGCATATGTTTGAAGTTACAACTAAATTGGATAAATGAAGTAATTATTGACGCAATAAATTTCGGGAAACTCTGCATGCTTGACTCTAAACTAGGGGGTGACCAGCCAACTAAACGACAGGATGGCTGGTCAAAAAAAAATTAATTTCTAAGTATATATCCAATGTAGCAATTATTTATTATATGAAGCAAATAGAAGCAATTATGTAGCAACTTTCGAATCAACTCTCATAGACCAACGCCACAGACAACCAGCCATTCTGACGCACACAAAAACACCTTTATTGTTTTATGTTATGTCCCGTAAATAAAGACATCTACACTTTCTTTCTTTTTTTTTTATGTTTGGTTCGCCAAATTGACGCTGCCCGCCTGGTGGTAAGTCGTGACGACGTCTAGCGATTGTGGGCCACTCTCACAGCACGTAATACTATAGAGTGTGGCCCTCAACTTGACGACCTGCTGATGTGCCTCTTCACGCTCCGCTTAAAGAACCCAGGATTATATGTGGGAGGAAACACGTGCACAGGCAGGGCGTTCCAGGCCACTATCGTTCGGCAGAGAACCGAACGTTTTAAACGTTCGGTTCTCGCGAACATGCTATCCACTGTGTGGGAGTGGCACCTCTGCCCGGCACGAGTCGTTCGGGATCGGAAGGAAGAGGGTGGGATCAGATTGAAGAGCTCTTCAGAACACTCGCCGTGGTAAATACGGTAGAATGCGGCCAAGGAAGCTATTGTTCGGCGCTGAACTAGCGGCTCAAGGCTTCCCGTTACCTCCGGACAATCTATAATACGGATAGCCCGTCGCTGCATAGCGTCGAGAGCGTCCAGCAGATACTTTCGGAGCCGTCCCAGAGGTGAGAGCAGTATTCGACGCAGGGTCTAATCTGCGTCTTGTACAGCAGACACCTCTGGTCCGGTGTAAAGAATCTCTTTACCTTATTCAGTATTCCTAGTTTCCGCGAAGCTAGCCCTATACATCTTTCGATGTAGTTTTTATTATTGAGCTCTCGACGAACGTCTATGCCAAGGATATCAAGGTTGTCCTTCATTGGTAATAATGCATTCTGAAGAGAGGGTAGGGGAAGGAAAGGGGATTTCTTTGCAGTAAATGCACACGCCTTGGCGATGTCCAGGCTAATAGCCAAGGACTCGCCGTGCCTTTCCATAGCCTTACCCCAGACATGCGTTACGAATGCCAGAAGATCACCCGTTGATCGTTTTGGCCTGAAGCCGTATTGTCGATCATTGATTAGCGAGTGATCCTCTAGGTATTGCATGAGCTGCTTATTTATAAGGAGCTCAAGCACCTTGCAAATGACTGAGGTGACAGCTATGGGTCGATAGTTGCCTGGATCGGACCGATCCCCTTTCTTGGGGATCGGTTGTACGTTCGCCTCCTTCCAGACCTCCGGCACGAGCCCTGAAGAGTATGACAGGCGGTACAGACGCGTTAATACTGGAGACAACTCAGCTGCACATTTTCGTAGCACCACCGCCGGAATTCCGTCAGGGCCACTGGCTTTCCGCGTGTCGAGTGACCGCAGCACTGCCCGTACATCACATTGCCGGAAAACAATATCAGGCATTGTGTGGCCACAGTTGGCGATGGCGGGGGGCTGCAGGCCACGGTCGTCGACCCGGGAATTAGCCGCAAAGAGGTCTGCGAGCATATCCGCTTTCTCTTGGGCTTTGTGAGCCAGTGTTCCATCTGGGTAACGCAGCGGTGGCAGCGAGGGCTGACAAAGTTAGATTGCACGGCTTTGACTAGTTGCCAGAATCCACGGCTGCCCGTGGGATGGGAAGTGTGCTCCTGACCAAGCCGCGCGACGCGCTGGGCATCCGCTCTCTTAAAGGCCCTCTTACTCGATTTTGTGGCCCGGTTGTACGCTGCTTTGAGGTGGCCCACGTTTGGGTCGCGCACAGCCCGGGCCCTGATCCAGGCGCGATATGCCGACTGTTTTTGTCGAACAGCTTTGGCACAATCTCGCCCGAACCAGGGACGGGCTCTGCGGATACTGGTGACATCAGTGAAAGGGATGTAATAATCCATCCCTAAACTGATCTCGCCAGCAATCGCAGAAGCTCTATTCGAAGGAGCCTTTCCTACAAAGCAGCGCTGACTCCAGGGGACGGACGCATAATAATCGCGTAGACCGTCCCAATCCGCTGACGAGTAGTGCCATAGTCGTCGTGACGTTTGTACAGGACGTGCAGGAGGTGACACCTTCATGCCAGCGTGAACAACACAGTGGTCGGAACTACCCAGTGGGGCTCCTACCGAAACACTGTACTGGGCTGGGCGACTCGTCAGCAGTAGATCCAGCAGAGCGGGCGCGTGATCTGACCTGTCTGGTATCCGGGTGATCCCGCATACCATCTGGGTTAGACCGTGGGAGAGAGCGAACGCATGGGAGGCTCTACCCGCATGATCAGTCTTGAGGGACCCCAGCTATTCAATGTGATGGCCATTGAAGTCCCCCAGAAATACTAAGTCAGCGTTCGGGAACCGCACCTGCGCTTCATCAGCCGTCTCGCTGAGGTACTGGAAGAGCTTTGTTGTCTCAGAATCCCCTGTGTGGGATCGGTAAACGCACACGTAGATCTGGCTCATAGAGCCATGGTCTACGTGCAGCCAAAGGACGGAATTGGAGGGGTTCTCTAGGCAGCGCAACCGGCGGCAGCAAACATCCGCCCTAACGAACACGCACACCCCGGCTTTGTCTCGAAATTGTTCCTCGATGACATAGCCGGGGTAACACAGGTAAGACGTGTCGTCAGGGCGGCGTATTTGTGTCTCCGTGAGGAACATCACAGCAGGCCGTGCCGTCTCAAGGTGATGATGGACGGCATCGAGGTTCGCATGGAGTACACGGACGTTAGTGAACTCCACCTCGAAAAGTGAAGTTGTGGGGTTTCCCAGGGCCGCTGTGTAACGTTTATTTTTTCTTTGTTGCACTGCCATTGTAGATTTTGAAGAAGAAGAAGCGTGAAGACAGGGCTACATTTGGTGCAGCAGTAAGTGACATTAGGTCGGAGCCGACTCGCCGGAAGGAAGGGCTCCCAAACCCCCCTGATGCAAGGCCGCCGCTACCCCACACCGGTTACCACCCGGAGCGGCGATCCCACATCAGGATTATGCGCAACATGTGGGGCAGCCTCCTGGGGTGGTTGGTCCCAGGCGGGCCCCATGACTGTGTTGCGGGCGGCCGCGGCAACGCCGTTGCTAAGGGTCTCCCTGGCTGGCGAATCGACCCACACCACCCACACTAGACTCCGTTTCGCCCCCACTGGTCCCATGCCTGCTGCACCATACATCGCCCCGGGCCCGGCGGTGCAGCTGCTGAACCCCTATCAAGATTTTATAATAGTGTAGCGTATTTCATGAAAAAAAAACTACTTAGTTACCTATTACTTTATTAATTATATATTTATTTTATACTTCTTGTTAAACACACTTTGCTTCTCTCTACAATAATCATCTTTATCCTCTAAACCTCTAAGGTCTGCTGGCAGAAAAATCATCTTTTTGACTTAAGCACGCCTTTGTGCATATTGTTTTTATAAATACCAACTCGTGTATATATTTTTGATTTTTTAATGTACAATAATAATAATAATAATGGCAACACTGCTAAGAACAAGTCACACTTTTTTCTTACTCTCAATTTTATTCAAATATTTTACGTATAAATACTAATACAATTTCGACCAATACCATTTTAAATCAATATACACATATTTCGAAATAGAAAAGAAAAACATAAAAAAAAATCAAGAACATGAAATATCCAGAAAATCTAAAACCATTGACAGTTTGACATAATATATACTGTCACTGTGCTACATGCATAATGAGTGAAAATAAATTAAATCAAGAAAAAACAAAGAGAAGAAGTAAAAGGAATGTTGACCAGAGCACGTGCCAAGCAAACAGCACTTACACCATCCCCGGACTCGTCGCACAGCTCCGCCTCACAGTCGCCGACAATTGTGGCTACTGGTGAGGCGTCGAGCTCAAGCAGCGATGAGTTTTTCTCCCCACCGACGTCGCCTCCACCTGTACGTCGGCAGGGGAGAGGCCGGCCACCGACTGGCTTAGGACCCCGAGGCCCTCCGGCTTCGATTAGGGACCCCGCTACCGGTGGTAATGTGCACCGCATTCGATGGAGTCTCTCTATGAACGAAAACGTGATGCGGGCATATTTTGTGGCTACAGAGGGAGGAATTAACCTCACTGCGTACCGTGTCCGCATGCTGCCCCTGTTTCAGGTACTTGAACCAGATGTCAACGTAACAGCACAACGCCTATCGGATCAGGTGCGCGCCATACAACGCTGTCATCTGTTGGATGACGCCGCACTTGAGAGGCTACGCTTAGAAGCATGTAACAGTATCATCCCTTCTTCATTACATAGTAACCGTAACTCCACTACAGTAGAAAATGAAATACCTCCCGTCTTAACAGTTAATGAAGAAGTAAATGATGCTGCTACATCTGTAAGTATCCAGTGCAATGATGAATTAAGGAGCGTTTTGGAACAAGCGATTGGTGAGTTTAGATCTGTCCCTATTCAGTGTAGACCGCGGCTTCCACGTTTGCCTACGCATAGAAAAAATATAGCGCTAGTGTGTGCCCTAGACTCGATTTTAACATCTTATTTTCTCAATTGTGATGATCTCACTGATGCGCATTCAATCCTGTATTGTGCGGCTGTTACAGTATGTCGAGTAGCTGGTGTTAAATTTAATAAGCAAGAATCAGCTGCTCGACCAAGACCTACAGTACCAGCTTGGCAATGCAGGATTGAACGTCGCATTACCGAGGCTAGGGTGCTCATAGGCAAGCTACACTGCTTCAGGACGGGCAATACACGCCCGAGAGTCATGCGCTTCGTGACCCGGGCATTCGCGGGAACTAACGTGAGTCCCCGAGAATACTCTGTACGGGTCACGGAGCGCATTGATTTCCTGAAGCAGAAAATCTATGCGTGGGCAAACCGTATAAGGCGATATAAAAAGAGAGTAGACAGATATACACAAAATCGCTTGTTCCAAAAAGACGAGAGGTGGGTATACAGAAGGTGGGAGCGACCTGATTCAGATCTACCTGATGCTGATGCTACAGTTGCCTTTTGGAAAAACATTTGGTCGACACCCGTCAGTCATACGCAGGGTGGGTGGATTGGGGATGTAGAGCGGGCGTGTGAACCAATACAAGCTATGGAACCTATAACCATATCTGAAGATGATATTGGTTGTGCAGTTCGTTCGTTACCAAATTGGAAATCAGCTGGACCGGACGGACTGCACAACTTTTGGCTAAAATGGTTCCGTAGCTCGCACGCCTGCTTGGCATCTTGCTTCCAGTCATCCCTTGAGTTAGCGTCGCTTCCATCTTTTATGACTACCGGAGTTACTCACCTTCTTTATAAATCTGGTGGTACCACAGACCCCAAAAATTACAGACCCATTGCTTGTTTACCAACTATATACAAACTTTTTACATCTATTCTGAGAGTCAAAATGTATTCACATATAGAAAACAACAATATATTGTCCATCTCTCAGAATGGATGTAAAAGTGGGGCACGTGGTACTAAAGAGCTCCTTATTCTTGACATGGCTGTTTGTCAGCAGGTACGTCGCAACCGAAAGAACCTTGCGACATGCTGGATTGACTACAAAAAAGCGTATGATTCTGTACCTCATACATGGTTTCTAAAGGTGCTGGAGTTGTATAAAATTGATGCAACTCTGTGCACCTTTTTGAGGTCATGTATGAGACAATGGAATACGGTTTTGGTTTATCCAGGATGTCGTCAGATTCTAGGAGGTGGTGTACCAATAGGGATCGAGAGAGGAATATTCCAGGGCGATAGTCTGAGTCCGTTATGGTTTTGCCTAGCACTGAATCCTCTCAGTACGCTACTAGAGGGTTCAGGGTTAGGCTATCGGATGCGGAGAGGGGGTCAAATTTTATCCCACCTTTTTTACATGGAAGACCTAAAGTTATTTGCCCCTAATGGCCCCGACTTGATGGCTTTACTAAAAGTTACTGAAACTTTTAGTAAGGCTATCAGTATGGAGTTCGGGGTAGATAAGTGTGCGGTCATGCATGTGAAAAAGGGCGGGATTGTGGAATCTGAAGGAGTCAGTCTTTCGGATTTCACACAATTTGAGTCGCTCTCCGCAACCGAAACCTACAAATATCTAGGTATGTCCCAAACTCAACATGAAACAGACGTTGCAGGACCGTTTCTTTGGCCGCCTGAAAAAAGTATTGAAAAGTCTCTTGTCAGGCGGTAACAAGGTACGGGCTGTTAACGGCTGGGCCATGCCAGTCTTAGTATACTCTTTTGGCATACTTAGATGGACTCAGACCGAATTAGAAGCTCTGGATAGAAAGGTACGTTGTCTATTGACTTCATACCGAATGCACCACCCACGTTCGTCAGTAATGAGGTTGTATATCCCACGGAAATGTGGAGGTCGAGGATTTTTAAACGCTAAGAGTCTCCATAACCGTGAGATATGCAACCTTAGAGAGTACTTCTTGCAGGTGGATGTGGGTCTGCATCGAGATGTCGTGGCAATTGATAACGGACTGACCCCACTCTCCCTAGCTAAAGAGAACTGGCGCAAACCGGTAATACTAGGTGTATCTGATCGCAAGGAAATATGGAAGAGCAAAGAGCTTCACGGTCGTTTTTATCGGGCTCTACACGGGCCCGATGTTGATTTTACAGCTTCCGTATCCTGGTTACGTTTCGGTGATCTCTTTGGAGAAACTGAAGGTTTCATCTGTGCAATCACTGACGAAGTTATGATGACGAATAACTATCGGAGATTTATTGTCAAAGATGGGACGCTAGACATCTGTCGGGCATGTCATCGTCCCGGAGAATCTTTAAGACATATTATCTCTGGTTGTTCCCGTCTTGCGAACGGTGAGTATTTGCACAGACACAACCAAGTAGCCAGGATTATCCACCAACAACTTGCTCTAAAATATAACCTTGTTGACTTAGAGATACCTTATTACAGGTATGTGCCCGACCCAGTTCTTGAAAATGGCCATGCTACATTGTATTGGGATCGGTCTATTATCACTGATAGGACTATTATAGCCAACAAACCAGATATAGTGATAATAGATCGATTAAAACGCCTTGCAATAATTGTCGATATCACTGTGCCGCATGACGAGAATCTCGTGAAAGCAGAAAAAGATAAACAAATTAAATATTTGGACTTAGCTCACGAGATTGTCGACATGTGGGATGTGGATTCGGCGATTATTGTTCCGATAGTCGTATCTGCCCATGGTTTAATAGCCAAGAGCCTCGACCACCACCTACAGAGGCTCGCGTTAGGCAGCTGGGTCAAGGGCTTGATGCAGAAGGCGGTTCTGTTGGATACGGCCCGTATTGTGCGGAAGTTCCTATCTCTGGAGCCCTAACCACCGGTAGCTTGGTCACTGTACTCGATACCGGTGGGTCACTATTTTTTATATTTTTAAATATATTTGTGTTTTTTATAAGTTTATTTAAAAATATAGTAAATATGTAATAAAATGTAATAAAGGGAATAATAATAATGCTAGGTACTGAAGACCGTAGGGACGTATGGAAAAGTAAGGAGCTACATGGGCGGTTCTACCGGGTCTTAACAGGACCCGACGTAGACCTGCTCGCTTCGGTGAACTGGCTGCGTTTCGGTGACCTCTTTGGGGAAACTGAAGGTTTTGCCTGTGCAATTGCAGATGAGGTTATCAAGACGAACAACTATAGGAAATATATCATTAAGGACGGTACGGTCGACATTTGTCGAGCATGCCACCGTCCTGGTGAATCACTTCGCCACATTATTTCCGGTTGTTCGTATTTTGCTAACACCGAGTACTTGCATAGGCACAATCAAGTGGCCAGGATCATCCACCAGCAACTTGCTCTTCAATACGGCCTTATTGAGTCAGAGGTACCTTACTATAAGTACACACCAGAGCCAGTTCTCGAGAATGGTCGTGCATTGCTCTACTGGGACCGATCAATCATCACGGACAGGACTATTGTTGCCAATAGGCCTGATATCGTGTTGGTTGATCGGGCTCAGCGCCGGGCGGTGCTCGTCGATGTCACCGTCCCACATGACGAGAATCTCGTTAAGGCAGAGAAGGACAAACTTTCTAAGTACCTCGATCTGACCTTCGAGATAACCGCCATGTGGGACGTAGACTCGACGATCATTGTCCCGATAGTCGTTTCGGCAAATGGACTAATAGCGAAGAGTCTCGATCAACATCTCAAGAGACTCTCGCTAGACTGTTGGATCAAGGTTCAGATACAGAAGGCTGTCGTCCTCGACACGGCACGCATCGTTAGGAGGTTTCTCAGTCTGTGACCTCTACCGCTGGTAGTTTGGGCCCTGCTCCGCTACTGGTGGTGGTCTGACATGGATTTTTTTATAATATTATATGTAATTTTTCATATAAATATTGTAAAAAAAATTATGTTAAGAGAATAATTTGAATAAATGAGTATAATAATAAAAAAACTATAGCTAAGTAGTAATAAGTCAGTCCGACGACGTAGAAACGAATATCTACTGAATCTAAATGGATATTTACAGTGTAGAAAAATACATTTATTACAATACACAAACACATACGACGACAAATATATTAATATAGCCACTCAAATAAAAAAACTCATTAAATGCTAAATAATATAAACATATCTTACTTTTCATTACAAAATGAGTCTTACACCATGTAGGAGTTTATTTTCTGTTACTGGCCACTTGGACGCCTATTTACAAACATTTAAAAAAGTATCCATAGCTCGTTCTTTTTCTGAAATTGGAGAATAACATTTCTTTCTTGGCTTTTACTATTATTTTGGCGGCAATCCAAAATTTTATCTGAATTTTATTTTGTTCAAAATGGGCAAAAATAAAAGTTGTGATGCGTCAACTAGGCAAATAATTGTTAATTTACATACAGATCATAAGTGGGCGTACAGAAGAATAGCTGAGTATTTAAATTGTTCTGTTAAGGAAGTTTTTAATGCAATTGATCATTATAAAACACATGGAACTGTTGAAAATGTTCTTAGAAAGGCTCGGCCAAGAAAATCCACAATCCCTGAGAAGATACGCTAATCGTTCGTGTTGCTAAAAAAGACCCAAGTAAAGACTCCAACCAGATTATAAATGACGTTTTTTCGCCTGATGTCCCGAGAAACATCTCGTCAAGACTGAAACGCCGAAGATTAGTGGTAGCTAAATTGGTTGGAAGAATCGCTCGAAAGGTTGTTCTTACCAAGCAACACCGAGAGAAGCGATTATTATTCGCTAAAAAAATATGTTTATACCATTGCCCCTCGAAAAAGTGAACTTTATTCATCGATAACAGTGAATAAGACGCTCATTTACTCACAAGTGAATAATGATATTTGAATTTGGAACGTGCTTCAATAGACGAATTAAGTATAATACAAAAAAAAAAGAAAGCTGAACGTAACTACTGGCAGGCTGAATGAAGTCATTATTTCCTAGACTAGATATTTTACAGGACAGGTTACAGGTACAATGGATCAATGGCAATACAAAAATATCTTGGAGCACACAATGATTCCCTACTCGGACGATCATTTGCCTGTAACTTGGATCTTTCAGCATGACAATGATCCTAAACACATGGCCAATAGCGTCAAATATTTCCTTAGCGAACAGCGTATATCCGTTTTAGACTGACCAGCAAATAGTCCGGATTTAAACCCTATAGAAAATCTCTGGTATGTTATTAAAAAGAAAGTTTCATACAAACGTAACACCAGTCAAAACGAAATATATGAAACATTAATTGTTGAAGCATGGAATTCAATCCCCTTATAAAAATGTATGAAATTGACTGAATCAATGCCACGTCGTCGTTACAGTGCTGTTATTGAAAATAAGGGTTACGCCACTAAATATTAACTAGGAGCTGCGGTCGCTGCCGTGGTACTGCGCTGCAGCATGCAATTGATCGAAGCGACTATTTCTATTAAGGCATTTATCGTTAGCGTCAGAATGGCTGGTTGCCTATAACAAGCGGCTCTGAAACTATATTCAGGAATTGCTATCAAATTGCTTATATTTGCTTAACTTCTTCAATAATTGCTACATATAATACATTCGAAGAAATACCAATATTTTTTTGACCAGCCATTCTGACGTAAAGATGGATGGTCGCGACCGTGTTCAGAATGAAGGACGCAAAATTTCTAAAAGTATGTTATATTAATAATTGCTTACTAATTGCTACAATCACGAATTTAAATTTCTGCTTCATACATACAATAGATAAAAAAATATAGCGTTTATTAAAAATTATACGAAGACTTCTTCGTATAATGAATGAAGCAGAAATTGTTGTCCTATTTATTGTTTAATTTCAAAATAAAAACGATTGTGGTGAAGTATCTTACATAACGTCAAGGACCGTTGGTAGTGTTTCTAATTATCTGACCACTACTGTGTATATATATATATATATATATGAAGGCAGTATAGATGTGATATAGGTACTTATAATAAAGTAACTTACTTGGTTGATCATTGTTTGCACCCCAAAGTTTATGGTAAGTTTATGGTATGTATACTACCAACAAGCCATATCATCCGTCTCTCGCACAATTTTTGCTTAGATTGTGATCAGGGTAACATTTAAAATTACAGTTCCGAAAGCCCCCACAACTACGGGAACCCAAGGACTACACACATGACACAGTATCCACGTCCATACACCCCGAACAAAAGCTCACACACCCAGAGTGGCTCGTTCTCGCTCTCGTGTGGAGAAAGAGCCAAGGCGTCGTCGCCAAAAAAGAGTTGCAGAGCTGCAAAAGTGTAATAGAAAACAGGGACCACACATCGTACCCTGACCTCGCCCCACCCTACCCGACAGCCGTCAATTTAAGGTTATAAGTAATCATAAAAACAGCTCAGGACAATTGATTGAGTATAGGTTTTATATACAAAAATAAAAGATTAAAGACGTAAGATAAATTGTGATGCATGAAGAATAATTGATTTAAGAGTAGGTATAGAAGTTCTCGTTTTTGAGTTTATCTCAAAAACGAGAATTCTATACCTACTCTTAAATCACATATATATAAATATATGTATAAATAAATAGAAGTAAATATAGGTCGGTAACAAATAGATAAATGTTTACAATAAAAAAAACAGAGTTTGTGCAGCCGTTCAAAGTAGGGTTCGTCAGCTCCACCATTATGTAAAATCCTGACGCAGCAGCAAGATTTTTTGTTTTCTCGAAGTTGTAAACCGGTCTTTGTTTTGTCACCCTTTCTCTTAGCTGCCATCAATGCCATCATGGAAAGCCGTCCCCAACTGGGTTGGTAAAGGCTCGGTGGATGAGGAGAGTGTCCATAAAAAGGTTACAAAAACACATGCACACGTCACGTATAAAACGTATAGACTGAGAATCAATCATTAAAATCCTTTTAATTGCATTTTTTTTAATGTATGACTGTAGGATTGAAAAATCCGCAAGATTGTTATCACACTCGCATGATTGATGAAGTAATTTTAATTATTGGTTATTGGAAAAGAGTGTGTATAGTCCGAGACGACCAGGATTGTAATTGGCTGTGCCATAGCAGCTAGCACGTAAGATGTAAGCTTAAGACCGCAGATTGAAAATTAGAGAGATAGCCGAGATTATAGGCATTTCTTATGAACATACTCAAAACATAATAGTCAACGTGTTGGGTTTCCACAAGGTGTCTGCGAGGTGGGTTCGGCGACTGCTTTCAGTTGAGCAAAAAAGGATGCGATTGACTATTGCACGCGACCGTTTGGAGTTATTTGAAGCTGATGAATGTGATTTTTTGAATGGTTTTGTTACTATGGACGAAACATGGGTTCATTACTGTACACCGGAAACAAAACAACAATCAAAACAGTGGAAAGGACCTGGTTCACCACCCCCAAAAAGGCTAAGTCGATTTTGTCTGCAAGTAAGGTGATGGCTTCATTATTCTGGGACTCTGAAGGGTGAGATTATGGTTGTTTATCTTGAAAGGGGTCAGACTATAAACTCTGATTATTACTGCACCTTACTACGTCGTTTACGAGAGGAAATAAAAGAAAAACGTCCAGGAATGATCAGAAGAAAAGTCCTGTTTCATCAAGATAACGCTCGTGTTCACACGTCTGTCCAATCAATGGCAGAAATTCACAACTGTGGCTTTGAACTGTTACCGCATCCACCTTATTCACCTGATCTGGCACCGTCAGACTTTTTTCTGTTCCCTAACCTAAACAAGCTCTTGGGAGGTCAAAGATTTTTGACAAATGACGAGGTCAAAGCAGCAGTAGACGCATATTTTTACTCTAAGGAAGAATCATTTTTGTCAACGGGCTAAATGCTTGGAAGGGAAGATGGCCAAAAGTGCATTGAACTTGATGGTGATTACGTTGAAAAATAAAAATATATTTCATTTATTATGTATTTATTTTCTTGGTTAGGCCGATTACTTTTCAATCCACCCTCGTATATAAACCCATTGCTATAGAGCCCGGTTACGGTAATAGGCTTGCCCCCTATTACGTGGGACCAAAAAATTACTGGCAAAGAGTGGCCCTGAGTTTTCGTTGCCAGGATCTTCTCTCACAAGATCTACCTACCAATAAAACTATAAAAAGCCACTCTTTTACGGTGGCTTATAGATGTTGTTTGTGGGTCCGCTCGTATCAGCAGGAATCATCGTAAACATCGACTGACTGACTATATTGGTACAAACTACGTATTGGCCTACGTAAGTACTAGATAACTTTGTCTAGTCTGAATATAGAATGAAGCAGTTAGTGGTTAGTGATTTCTTCCGGTCATCAATGTCTTGTGAATGGCTACGATTGATCTAACAAGGGGTCAAGGCAGTACTAAGTGCAAGGTTAAACGGTTAGTGCAATTTTCAGTTTGAACTTGTACAATACTTTAAGTACCTATCTATCATCAAGATTTTCCAGACCCAATGAATAGTCAGATGTTTGGACCTCGGAGCCCAAGTCACCTTAACCTGTAGCTGTGCACCTGCTAAAATACGAACGAGGCTCTAAAATACCATCCACCAATCCAGTCAAAATAGACGGAATGCTATGCTGACGGAATGACGGAATGGTAAGCTTGCATATTTATTGCGAATTTTCGCATAGAGCTAAAAATTGGTGGAGGTCTAAGTACACCATTATAATAAAAACAAATTTCAAAGTCCTCATCGATCCGACTTGTACTAAAAGAGCTATTCCAGGTTCAAGGTTAGCCATGAAGGATTCTTCCGAATAGGCCAGCGGCGGCCTTGAGCAGCAACTTAATAAAATAAGAAAAAAGGTAAACATTTTTGATTTTTCGGAGATTTCTCGTAAACTGTGAATTATACATATTATAAGAACACACCCTCGAAGTATGATCAGCGGTTTGCGCTGAATGATGATCCATCGTTTAGTCATTCAAGACAAAGCTTGTTAACTTAAACTTACCCTAAATGACAGACTGACAGTTCAATGCACAATCAACCGCTGGGTCGTGAAAATTTATGGGGCCCGTTTTAACAAAATAATGCGCTTTTAAACTGAATATCCCCGCAAACGGATTATTAATATTTTTTAATTGTCTTATGATTCTCTCAATGTTTTTAAAAGATCTAATGATACCTCACACTATGAAATAGTTGCAAGTAAAAACAATCAACACCACTTTACGTATAAGGGACGTACCTACCCCAATAAAAACATTTTTTATATATTATTTTTAGCATTTTGTCAGCGTAGTAAATAAATATATCCATACAAACTTCCCAGCTCTAGCCGTTTGGGAGGAAAGACGAGAGCGGACGGATATGACGAACCTATAAAACTACGGACCCGAATAATGTAAAATAAGACTATAAAATAATGCAGTTGCCTCTGTCTAGTCAAGTCTCTGTCTGCAGTAACGTGACACGCTACTGTGTCAATGTACAATGGTCTGCCTGCGAAGGACATAGAAATAGAAACAATATGATATCTCATCACAGGCTGGAAAAATTGCTTTTCTAGTACATAATCAGATCATCTAATCTCAATCACCACCACAATAATTTATTGATCTTGTAGTGACAATATCGCGGCGGTATCATTGAACAGGGACAAGTTATTGCGATTGGCGCATGCGTGACGGACGATGTTTGAGGAGGGAAAGGTGGATGAATATCGATGTTGCGAGGACCAAGTAGGTGCGAATATGCAACAAAGACCCGAGTGAGCTCAAACACGTAATTATTCTACATCGGATTATATCCATGTGCATGTTTGTATATGCAAATGTATACAATATTATTTTTACAGCGTTATTGCATATTTTGGCACTTTTGATGGACAGTGCATATTTCATAGTTTTGCGTGTTTGGCAAGTTGTATTGTGCCGTATTATTCGAAGTCATTGAAGTTGGTTAGAAAATTTGCTAGATCAAACTTCATTACAATAATTTAAAGCCTTTCAATAAAGAGATCCCCACTCTAAGGTTCGGGTTCCCATTGCTATTATAGTGTTGCAATGGCGCGGAAAGTGGCGGAATGACTTTCCGCGCTTGATGATAAAAACTTTTGTAACAGCTTAAATATAATAACCACAGCGAAAATAAAAATACTGAAAAATAGTTGGGCGTGTATAGATGAAACTTGTCTATTTCAAAACTCGATAGTAAGAATCTATATTACTTACAGATCAGGTAAAAAAAATAAAGAAATTTCTCCGAGGGTTCGGTATAAATTTGTTTTTGGTACGCTTTGGACCCAATGCTTTGGACGAGTAAGTGGATAAAACAATCTCTTTTTCAATTGAGAAACTAGAAACTAAAAACCTTTCTCTGTGCATGTTTTTGGACAGGCATTACTATTTTAGAAAATAAACGAAAATTTTAATAATAAAATGGTTTCTGACACACATGTTGGTGCATATTTTGTGCATATGTCGCGCTTTTTTGGTGCATATTTGCATGCATATTTTGACAGTTTGGTAATGTATAATATAATCCGATGTATATTAACATAATACGTGATTAAGTGAGCCCTGATAAAGACTGTACAGTCAACAGATCAATGCAATGTAGCAGTGATGTGACATCACAAAAATATTGAAGTCATATTAAACCTGTCCTCATATCTAGCATGGATGGTACGGTACATGCATGAGTTTCATATAAAACAGAAAATATGTATCACTACAACAAACAACAATATGCACTATCCAAATTCGATTTAGAACCATGGGCATTACTCCTCGAAAGGTGTTCCATACAATCTTTTTACTTTCACGATTCATCAACATAAAAAGAAAATTTTGAGTTTCCCATGACGCCTGAGGTCCCCTGAGTCGAAATCAGTTAGTTCTTGAAAATGTATATTGTATGTACATAAGGCATTGTGTGTGTGTATGTTGTATGTACAGAGAGTAACAGCCCGCACAGGTCGCCCAGTTTCGCTTAAATTTAGCACAAACATGTAATCGTGTAAAAAACCAATTTTTAGATTTTAAGTTTTTCATCCATGCTCACTGAGCTATTATTTCTCGGAATTAAAAAAATGCAGTTGTTAATATAGAGAGTTACTATTAAATTTCAATTTGGGCTTGATTATGTATACATGAACTTCTGGTAACTTGAGAAACTGGTTACTGAGCCCTGGTTTTGTAACTCAGTCTGCTACATAACAGTCACAGAATCACTTGTAAACTCTTTCACACGGGCTATTGTATTATAGTAAGTAAGTACAAGTGATAAAGTTCAGTCACAAGAAAGACTACCACTTGGTTAAATAAGATATATCCTGTGGGAGATTTCTTGGCAACGATGATTGGAAAGCATTATAGTGTTATTGAAGTAGGCATTTATTATATGTCGAATTTACGATACCTACATTTATTTTTCTTAAGTATTATATACTAGATTATGTTCTAACTGGGCTTATGTACTAGGGTTCCACTGACTTCTAGGGTACCTATACCAAGTTTAGTCTGTTCAAGCTCAAAATTATCAAATTTCTGACATTGGACAGCTGCATCAATGAACTATGAACAGTTATTTAAAGATATATCGGAACTTTTCAGCTCTTGGCAGACAATTGGATCACATAAATGGGTGAATCTACGATAAAAGATAATTTGGACATCCATCAGTTAGAATTTTTTTTGTTATTCTACACTAGCGGACGCCCACTTGACAAATTATATTCACAAAAACATTCCTCGAGAACCACTCTATTCATTGGTGAAAACCGTATCAAACACAGTTGAGTAGTTTTAAAGATCTTAGCATACATACGCACGGAGCCCTTTGCTTTATACTATGTTATAATATTGTTATTTCTTGCATTTAATCTCATCATCTTCATATATTTTATTGAGCTCTTAAACTTTAGCTTATAAGCTAAGCCTTTAAACGTCTCTACCTTGGCATGTCCCTTTGCCTGTTCCTAAATGAGTTACTATCATATACTATAAATCAGTTACTAAATGAGAGTATGTTTAATACAAACTGAAATAAATATCCAATATTTCAGAGGAGAAATGACAACAATACTAACATTACGAATTTATGATTTTTTTGGGGTTGGTACCCAAGGGGTAAAACGGGAACCCTATTAATGAGACTTCGCCATCCGTCCGTCCGTCTGTCTTGGGCTGTATCTCATGAACCGTGATAGTTAGAAAGTTGAAATTGTCACAGATGATGTATTTCTGTTGCCTCTAAAACAAATACTAAAAAACAGAATATAATAAGGGGCTCCCATACAACAAACGTGATTTTATTGCCGTTTTGGTACGGAACCCTTTGTGCGCAAGTTCAAACGCAGAAGGTATTTCCAGTTGCGCCTAGCGGACTTTGACCACCTGTGTGGTCTCTACGGGGGTGGGCCGGGATGATAATCCCGCGTCGTTGGGTAGGGTTTTATCCCGCGTCGGTGAGTGAATCTGGTTGCGACTTTTATCATTGCTAGAGAGAATTCAATTATTTCTTAGTGTATTAGTCCAATAAAGTTCCACCAACTGCTATTGATCAACAGTGAGACTACTTACTTAAGTAATAGAGTAAGTGTAATTATTTGCCAGACAATAATTAACTGTTCCAATTTTTTTACTACTAGTGGCAGTGGCTTATAGAGATTATTTTTGAGCCATGCTGGTGGTTCTTTAAGATGTGATGATACTACTGATGTTGGATGCTTGTTATGTTTATTGTAATTATAACTAGGTATGCAATGCATTATGCTGTTGCAATAATTGAGCTGAGTTTGTCGATCCGGGTCGAACTCCTGAACGACTGGACCGATCTTTATGAATTCAGATATATGTACTCACGATGATGGTCACTATGACAGTGCCAAATTTCAAAAAGATCAGTCCAGTAGTTTAGGAGGAGTTCAAACATGAACGAAATACACGAGTCGTCTAAGAAAGAGCTTCGTAAACTCCGCTCAATTATATTCTAATACAATGGTTTGTCTGTTGGGAAAGGGTCTGGTGTGGGTTGTATTTATTTATCAGAAATAAAATCATCACATAACATAGGTAACCCCTTTTGCCTTTTGTATTTTGTTACCCAGACGGAATGAGACGGTATATGCGTTTGGGGTGAGAGGATGTTTGTTTGTTTTTAAATTTGTAGTATCAAAACTTGACTAGATATTGTTAGATATTGACATAATAAATACTATATGTCACTATAGTAAGCGCATAAATGGCTGACAAAAAATACAATGAATAAGTTTTACCAGTTTATGTATTCTATTTTTTAGTATTACCTGTTAAAACGGTAACAGAAATACTATTTCAACTGTCTATCACGGTTCATGAGATACGGCCTGGAGACAGACGGAGGAACAGCAAAGTCTTAGTAATAGGGTCCCATATATAATCCCTTTGGGTATGGAACTCAGAAAATTATTTTTAGTTAATTACATAAATTTTTTTTTTTCGGCCCAAGGAGTGTCATTTTGGTTCACAAAATATGAATTTATTTATGTGAAATAAGTGAACTCATTGTATTGTTTGAATGTGTGTAACATTGTTTTAAAAATGAATTATTTGATTTAGAAATTAAACACTAAAGAAAAATGTACTTAAATTTATTTATTTTCCATGTGTTTCTTTGCCTTCTACTGATACTAGAACTTGTACCTAATAATGTTATGCATAATATGATTTTTTGAGATGCTTCATGACCCAAAAGTCTTAGTAATGCTATCCATGGAAACTTTGCGACTAACGCCATCTGGTGGCTATAAATTGGTACATAACCAATCAATTTGTAAACTCAACATAGGTACATTTGTATTTCATAATATTTTAACAACAATGGGTTTTGATCAAAATGTTACGATCTAATAACATCGAATTATAACTATTAGAACAACTTCAGTCCTATACTAATACTGTAAGGCACTGATTTGTACTAGAAACTTCCTAAGTTGGTAGACATGAAAGAAAGAATGGGTACAATGTGTTCTGAAAATATTTACGTAGTAGGTACATAAAACTGTTTCGTATCAAAGTGGATTTGCTTTGAGATGTTTATTGGCCTTGTTACCCAAATACTTACTATATATTCTGCAACTAACCAGAAAATTTTCTCACATTTTACAGTACATACTTACATTACAAAGAAAAGACCACGATCATACACATTGCACCCAAAAACCTAAACTGGTGCTTATTTCTCAATAAATTGTAGTGAAAACCACAAAATATTGGGAACACAAGCAAAAAAAGCCTCTATAGCTACTTTTGTTATGTAGTTGGTACCATGCACGTAGCACTAAAATATGGAGGATGCATATCTGATACCACCAAAAAACTCTCCCAGATCGAAATTGTGTTGACGCGAAAGACGGTGGATAGATATTTTCCATTATTTTAAAATGAAATACGTAGAATTTTATTGATAAAAGTTATGAAATACAGTCAATTGCCACACGATCGTACCGCCCCTTCGCTGATGTTGATGTAGTATAAAACTTAACTTACCACGCTCGAGAAGAACATATTCCACACATAAAATGAAAAAAGTCAAAGACAGAACTAAACTAAAACGAAATAACGCACTTATAGTATATGATTTAGTTAATATTCACAGTATTTTCCACAAAACAATAACACACTGCTCGTTATAGAACTCGCATTCCACCATACTGAATGAAGTTGTTGTCAGTGGATCAATACAGCCAACATTACAGATAAAAAATTTTTTAGGAGTCATGCATGAACCCATGCTGCCTGACATCCCAAGTATTTTTACCTATTTCTAAAAAAGTTTATCCTAATAACTGCACAATCCAAATTATACTTAAATCACATATGATATTTATTTAAAAAATCCGTTGTATTTCGGATTCGTAAGCTAATCATACGCATGCTCCTTTGTATTGATTTATCACAATCCTTATTTTGGAAAGATTTCGTTTGGAAACCGAAGTAGGTTACCTACCTACATTTTTTACCTATATTTTTTTTGTTAACTTATGCGGCATAAGGCCGCTGCCGCTCCTACGTCCATTGCCGAGCGCCTCTGGTTATCCCACAAAGAATTTCCACTGGCGCGCGGCGACCGTAGTAGGTATTACCTACTTGACTTGAACTAACTAAATTCCATTAAATTCGATGATCTTCATCTACAATCTCTAAAAATACGGATGTGCAACCAGATAATACCTACCTACCTACTTATTGACCAAGCGAGGGAAGCGTCTACACTTCGAAAATGAATAATTATACTTCCGTCTGTCTGTATGCATGTTCCGGGATAGCGAACAGTTCCTATACGATCCACGAAACTTGGTTTCTCATAAAAATATGGGGGGGGTATTATATTTTCTGTGTAGTAGGTATTTGGCTAGGTATTATTATGTCAGTTGATAAAGGTTACCTATATGAGGGATAGGCATAGTTTACATGAAAAATTCTTCAGAATGTTGGACTCTCTATGTCGTCACTTCTTGGCAGATAAGATTCGGACTCCTACATGGAAAGAGTTGCCAGATATATGTGCCTGACCTAGGTAGGTACCTACTCAACATATTTATTATCTGAGTTACTGCTACCTTCACTCTAACTAGAGCAAAGGAGGCAAAGAATAACAATAGACAACCTGCAAAATAAATTAATATAGGTAGATGTAACCTACCTACCTACCTACAGCAATTTTATAACTGATACTGACTGATCTGTATATATTAATAACTGTTATCCAGGTGCATCTTTAAATGAAATTATGCAAAAGATATTAGAATATAATTTTGACTCAAACAGTAAAATAATTATTTTCTGCTCAAACAGGGGTAAAATTAACAAAAATGAACTATCCCTATACTTTGACAAAATGCAAAACTTAAATGTTGAACATGTAGTAATGTTTACATTACCATACATAAAAGGTGTGCCAGACGTGGAAAATTCTCTTAGATATAAGATAAATTTACAACTCAATTTAACTAGCCAATATAATAATAAATTCCATGTAATTGACTTTAATTCTGTTTTTAAGAGAACTGTATATAAATACAATTTGTCAACTTCTGACAGTAACTTTAACAATAACAAACATATTGTTTATGTAAACAAAGGTAGGTATTTTCTACCAAAGCATTATAAGAGACAAATAGCAAGTTTGCTATTCAATTATTTTTACACTTCAGCCAAGAACTTGGCTGACAAAACTGCTTTTATTGAGCAATGTAGATTTAGTGTTAAGACTTTGGAATCTGTTCCAAGTAATTTAAATTAAGTTCTACGACAACAGAGGCAATATTACCCTTTAGCAGACATAGTCAATTAATTGAATTAAATTTAGTTACAAATATTAATTACGTTAAAAAATGCCCTCCAAATCAAACCAAATCAAAAAATGTAAATTATATCAACATAGGGCATCAAAATATTGGTTGTTTAACACATGGCAAAGAGTTAGAGTTGGAACTGTTAATGAATTCAGACAATATTGATATTTTTTGTATTACAGAACATATGCGTAAGTCGTATGAGCTCATGTTCAATTTCAGTAATCACCGGGTTGGTAGTGCATTCTGCAGGGTGACCACAGTACGGGGGGGATCTTTGATTTTATTAAATAAACAACTTAAATTTAAAGAACGGAAAGATATTGTGTCTCTTTCTCTAGAGTGTAAAGTCGAACTGTCGTGCGTGGAAATGGAGCAATTCATAGTAGTATGCGTGTATAAACCTGGAACCTCACCCTTTTGCGAATTTGAGGAACTTATTGACAAAGTTCTATGTAAACTTGGAAAAACTAATAAGTACCTAATAGTATGTGGTGATTTTAATGTCGATTTACTTGTTAATACGCCTATGAGTTATAATATTTTAAATTTATTTAAATCACACAATCTTACAAACTTATTTTTGGAGCCTACTAGATATTGTAATACAATAGCCACTTGCCTGGATAATATATACAGCGATATGTTGCCAGAAAGTAAAAGTATTATAAAAAAGCTAGATTCAGACCATTGTGGGCAAATAGCATCTTTTAAAATCACTAAAGAAAAAGTTATAAAACGTAAAATATTATGTAGACCAATAACTGGTGACCGCTTGGAACGAATGAGGGTTGGACTTTGCAATAAAATTCCATTCTTAGACACTGGCTTAGATCCAAATGTAATGTATAAATTATTTTTTGATTCTTTTTACAACGAGTTCAACTCCATATTCAAGTCTAAGGAGGTCATGATTAGTGATAGTCCTACTTTCAGTGAATGGGCCACTGAGGGTATACACAAAAGTAGACAAAAACTTTATGAACTATACTCAGAAAGACAGCTTAATAGATCAGTTGAATTTCTAGATTATGTTAAAACTTATTCAAAAAAGTTTAAAGCAGATTGTTTAGCAGCTAAATCAAAATATATAAGTGATAAAATTCTCAATAGTGCAGACAAAGTTAAATCTACTTGGAAAATTATAAACGCGGAAAGAGGTCAACAAAAATTAAATGATAATCATTTTAAACTTAATATAAATGGTAAAATAACTACATCAGACTTCGAGGTCGCTAACGAATTTGAAAATTTTTTCTCCCGAATTCCTGTAGATTTGACAAAAACCCTAGGCTCTTCAACCCCCATTGCAGAATCTTGGTTAAAAGCAAACGTTCCTTGTTGTAACGTTATATTTAAATTCAGTAAAGTTAACATAAACACTATCTTAAAAACTTTTAAATCTTTAAATATCAAGAAAACAGCTGACCTCTGGGGCATCTCTGTGTATTTAGTAAATTCTTTTATTGAAATGGTTGCTCCTGAACTAGTATTAATATTTAATAATTGTGTTGATAGTGGTGTGTTCCCTGATTTAATGAAATCTAGTAAATTAATTCCCCTGTTTAAATCGGGTAGTACTTCAGATCCGTCCAATTTCCGTCCCATTTCTGTACTACCTACATTTAGTAAAATTTTTGAAAAAATTATGCTTAATCAAATGCAAAATCACTTTAACGTTAATAAACTATTACATACAAAACAATTCGGTTTCACTCGTGGTCGGTCCACCACTGATGCCGGAATTAAATTATTAGAGTGTATATACAGGGCCTGGGATGAGTCATATGATGCTTATGGTGTATTCTGCGACTTATCTAAGGCCTTCGATTGCGTTCAGCACCAGACTTTAATTAAGAAACTTGATCATTACGGAATCCGGGGGACGGCCTTGAATTTCGTCAATTCTTACTTAAGTGATAGGGTCCAGAAAGTAGTGATCAATGGTAAACAGTCACCTGGTTCTCCTGTAGCAATGGGGGTACCGCAGGGTTCAATTTTGGGACCTTTTCTTTTTCTAGTATATATTAATGATCTCCCTCACCTCATAAGAGACGACCACGAGGTAGTTTTGTTTGCTGATGACACTTCTTTAATATTTAAAGTTAAACGTGGACAGCGCGAACTTGACGATGTAAACATTACCCTCTCTAGGATAGTCCACTGGTTTTGTGCTAATAATTTATTATTAAATGAAAATAAAACTAAATGTGTAAGATTCACCTTACCTAATGTAAGACTTGTTAAAACCAGTGTTAAGGTTAGGGATGATATAATAGAATTGGTCGATGACACTGTCTTTCTGGGCATAACGTTAGACTCCAAATTGCAATGGGGGCCTCATATCGGGAAAATTTCGGCCAGGCTTAGTTCAGCAGCCTATGCTGTCAAAAAGATCCGACAACTTACAGACATTAAAACGGCGCGTCTTGTCTACTTCAGCTACTTCCACAGTATCATGACATATGGCATACTACTGTGGGGTAACGCTGCCGATATTGAATGCATCTTTGTGTTGCAGAAGAGGGCTATCCGGACTATCTATGGAATGGGGTCTCGGGAGTCATTAAGAGATAAGTTTAAGCATATTAACATCCTTACAGTGTATTCACAGTATATTTATGAAATTTTATTGTATACCCACAAGAACAAAAGTAAATTTGTGAAAAATAGTGATAATCATAATCTAAACTTAAGAAATAAGGATAAACTGGCTGTTCCTAAATTTAGGCTTCATAAAGTGAGTAATTCTTTTGCGGGGAACTTTATTCGAATGTACAATACATTGCCAACCGAAATAGCAAATTTATCTGTCAATAAATTTAAAAAACTAATAAAAAGTAAATTGTGCCATAAAGCTTATTATAGTATTAATGATTTCTTAGATGACAAGGCGGCCTGGTTGTAACAACGTAACGAATTGCTCCTTTCTAAATAACTCTGTATTAGATTTAAGATGAAATATTTTGAAAAAAGCCGAGCTGAGTTTCTTGAGGGCTCTTCTCAGTCTCGTTGCATTTTGGAACCCTCGGTAGAGTCACACCAACTTCTGACGAATCTAAATAATTTTCTGAAAATTTCAAAGATAATAAACGTTATTTTATTTTATTATATTTTATTTTATTTTATTGAAAGTCTCTCTTCGGCAATCATGAAAATCCGTATTTCTCTAAATCGGTCTTTGTACGAATAACATGAAATGAATTTCAACAAATACAAAAACGAAATATAATTTTATTTTATCAAAATTCTTGAACTTGTGAACCTATTTTATCTAAGCTTTCGTGTTATTTAAAGTATTTTGAGATCGGTGCGTTGTGCGATGCACAATGCACATAATCAGAATCTCATGAAAGAGCTTGATGGCTTACAGTTGTGTTTGCTGCTCTCAATATCGCTTCTTTTCTTCTTCTTCATGCTAAATTACGACAGCATAGACAACCCAGCAATATTTCTTTCAGATTTAATTTGTATCAATAGGTACCAACTTAACTACCTTTGTAGGTAGGTACCTATACCAAGGCATCTTTTCTATTTCGGTCCTGATTTGTAATTTATTAGAATTTCATTGAATCAGGAAGGCTCCAAATGGGTAGAAAATGTAAATGTCAACTTCAACTCGTGTTACTTACATTGGCTTATTTAAAATTGAGATAGGTACACAGAAGTACTTAGGTACCTACATACCTACCGACTCCCTCAACTGACAAAGCTGAAGATTGGTGATGGCAAAATTGTCTCATTCTCATCCCGAAGTTTTTAACGAGATTGATAAGTTCCATGTGGACAGCTAGTTTACGTCAACACGAAAGCACCTTACTAATATCTAAAGACCTGACCGCACGAGAGCCAGCAGGCAGACAGAACTCACAGAACTGACCGCGTTACAAATTTCACGAGTGGCGACCGCTACCTTGAATACGTAGCGCGTAGTAGGCCCTTTACTTTAAGTCCGCGGAGCTTGATCGGGTCTTTTACGCGATTATTGAAAAATTTATAACTCTTTATTACCCGACGCGGACGTTTCGACCCTGTTACAAGAGCTGTGGTTACGGCGTTACGGGTTGACCACGATGTTGCAAAAATATTTGAAGGACATTTAGATTTAAGTAGCCTATGTACTAGTTTTTAATGTATTTGTGTTATAACTTCGTATAAATATTATAAACTTAAGACAAGCGCGTCTTTTACGCGATTTTACGCGATATTGACATAGTTACCTCTTTATTACGAGTTGACCCGTGAGTCAACCCGTGACCTGACCACAGCTCTTGTAACAGGATCGAAACGATCGGTAATTATATAGAGTAGGTAGGTATAGTTCGCGAGGTGTAAGCTGAGCTTTGCATTTGTGTGAGTGCACGTATATGTGACACTGTTTTATACACACGTGTTGTACACACAGATGTTTTATTCTACTTTTCGTTAGCACACACACAAATGCAAAGCTCAGCTTACGCCTCGCGAACTATTCCTATGTAAAAAAACTCAATAAACTAAATAGTAAAATTTGATCAAAAACTTATGCAGGTTTGTGATAAAATTTGAACTTACACGCAATGCGATAATTGCGATCGACTGGAGTAGATAGTACATTAGTTTCTCTAAGTATGTGGACTGGTATTTTTTTTTGAGGGGGATAAGAAATAATGTTATTTTTAGATAACCGATCTTGGTTATGCACTTAATGCCTATTTATAATAGTAGGATAAAAAGTACTTATTGACGTTTTTTGTAGTTCTAAAATTATATTTAAGCACATACATATACCTACATACTTATATTAATTTATTATTAAGTATAATATACTTATCAAAGGTATTGAGATCATTAGGTAGGTTATAAATATTTTAGATACTACTAGTGTCATCTATTATATTTGTGCCTTACTACCAACTAAATATGTTTTTTTTTTGGCAACGGCAAAGGCAACACAATCTGACACTTTTTTGCGATTGTAACAACTTGTTCCTATGATCTTTTATAACTGAGTATAGAATATCATTGACTTGTTCATTTCTATTTACGTTTGAGATTTCTTTCCGACAAGTTGAAATTAACTTGGAGATCATCCGCCATTTTCACATCACATTCACATTTTTCATTTTTTTACGTTTTTATTTGTTGATTTATATACTTGATTTACGAAGACTGGACATTGGCAAATTGCTATAAGCAGAGGCCATAAAAAAGAATTGAATTGAATTGAGATTTCTTTCCATATCAAGTAAACGAAAGAGTTGAAAGAGACAGAAGTACCTATATTAGAAGTAACCAACTGGCTATAAAGACGTGAATCGAGAACGTATGATGGGTCTTCTTCTTCTTCTTTATTTAAAAACGTGGCCTCATCGATGTTCATCGATGATTTCGCCAATGTCAAGGTAATACTTTATTTTTCCCGCACAGAAGAACTAGTTACTCTGAACTAGTTCGCGGAGCGGGACAAGGAAACACTGTTCGGTATTGCAATTGCAAAAACAAAACAAGCACATATGCCTGGATTTTTGCCCAGCGCCAGAGGTAACCTAAAAGGCAACCAGCCACGCGCTCCTCAAAAACCAAAGTCCATGATGGGTCTTAGTTTTTTCAATTAAAAAAAATAGCTGTCAACTGTCATTGTCATTACTTTCAGTGTTGCCAACAATACGGTTTTGTCCTTATACGGAATTTCAACATCACTATAACAATTACATATAGGGCTCTTGGCTTAGTGGTAACCGAGTAGGTTATATTTAAATTCAAATTCAATCCACACTCCAGCCCCTGATTATTCTCAGGCTAAGAAATTAAAACTTGTAGAGAATAAAGTAAGGGAGTGGGGCGGCAAGACTACTTTTTAGTAGTGACGTGCTGGCTCCTTTTTCTGCAGAAACCTTGACGGACTTGCAGAGTAAGCACCCACCATCCACAGCTGACCTCTCTTTCCCTGATCCTCCGAACAACGATACAGAAAATCTTGAAACTACTGTCAAGAATGTGCGCACAGCTGTCGACTCTTTTCGTTTTGGATCAGCTGGTGGACTTGACGGTCTGACACCACAGCACCTTAAGGATCTGTTGTATCCGAGCGCTGGGGAAGCTGGTGATGCACTTCTGAGGGAGCTAACCGCTCTAGTCAACCTCATGCTCTCAGGCAATGTGGACAGTGACATCACAGATATTTTGTATGGGGTCAATGTATGTGCCCTGCACAAGAAGGATTCGTCCCATTGCCGTAGGCAGCACTTTGCGGCGTTTGGCAGCCAAAATTTGTTGTCGTTTTTATAGTACGGAGCTTACTACCAAATTTCAGCCCTTTCAATCAGGTTTTGGTTCAAAAGGAGGCTGTGAGGCCTCGAAAGGAAAGGAGGTAGCGAAGATGGAGAGCTCATCTTGAAAGTTGACCTGGGACCTTAGTACCTTAGGGGGAAAAGTAGAGACAGTTTTACAAAATTTAGCTCTCATAAAAAACGAGTTTCAGTCAATTGGCTTAGAACTGAAACCGAATAAAAATGATTTTTTTTATATATATATTATATATTTCTGTCGTCGGTCCATAGCACCGAAGAATTAGTCAGAAAAATTTTGTCAAGTACACTGATTGATTCCGAGGTGCGATGCAAGACCGATGCCATAAATACTTGGAGGATGTCTTGTACCGACACTGACCTGCACTCACGCCTAGGCTCACAGTGACTGTGGGATTCGCCGCTCTGTAAATTGAGAATTAATTCACTAATTGACACTTCTGTCAATATTTCAGAGCATGCACGCCTACTAGCTGTTGGAGAGTGGGAGTCAGGGTTATGGATCCAGGCGCTCCCATCGCCCAACATCGGTACAATATTGGACGACACAACCTTCCTCATTGCCACTTGCCTTCGGCTGGGTACACCTTGTGTATCCCCGCATCATTGCACCTGTGGAGTAGCCGTCGATAATCTGGGACACCATGGTCTTTCTTGTAGCAGAAGCGCAGGTCGTATACCTCGGCACGCTATTCTAAACGACATAATTCGTAGGGCTCTTTCCACCGCAGGTCTTCCGGCCATACGTGAACCAAATGGTTCACGTATGGCCGGAATGGAAGGAGACCGGGCGGTATGTCGTTGCTACCGTGGACGATGGGAAGGCCTGTGGTGTGGGACGCTGCATGCGTTGACACCTTAGCACCTTCACACCTTCCATACATATCCGGATGTGCCGGTGCTGCTGCTGCATCGGCTGAAGGCCTCAAACGGCGTAAATATAATAACGTAGCAGGTGATTACATATTTGAGCCGTTTGGGGTTGGGACACTGGGGTCATGGGGTCCGAGTGTTCGCCGCCTTTATAGAGACATTGCTAAACGCTTAATCGATGCTTCTCAGGACCAGAAGGCTGGCTATTTTCTGACCCAAAGAATAAGTATCGCCATCCAACGTGGCAACACAGCCAGCATTCTGGGAACTTTCCCAGTCGGCAATGACGCGGAGGATTTTTTAAACGATATTTTGTAATGTAAATATTTTTAGTCTATATTTATGTTTATTTTGTATATTGTAATTCTTATTGTAAATAAATGTATTAACATTAAAAAATTTTTTTTTATAGTTTATTGTTTTTTATTTTATTCATTATGTAGTCTTACTAATAATAAAAACATACGGATTTTTAAGAACTACGTACAGTTTTACTTCAATTCAGATTGGCAACACTGTTTCTTTTGCGCAAAAGTAGTAAAGTAAAGTAAAAAGTACAATAAATTTTATTATCCGCTAATAACTGAGACTTTACCACATACCTTAATGGTTTAAGCCTATTATAATGTCCGTAAAGATATATTTCTTTTAAAAGTATACTGAAATGCTCATGTATTTATGTACATAAATAATTTAATAATCTTATGTTGTGTTGATTTAAAAATATAATAATGAAATCTTCTAATTTGTATAAAAAAACATTAGTGACAGCTGTAATTATAAGTTTTATAGTTTTCGTTGTGTTTTGGGCGAATATGGATCACAGTGGCAGGTAATATTTATTGTTTTCTCAACTAGGCACTAACATAAATATAGCTGGTAGGTATGTACTTTTATAGCTTCATAATATACAAGTCATTTGTTTATCAGGTAAGTACATACTTATTTAACTTAGTCGTTATCAAGTTTCTACTTGACTGACTTGTAAAGTATAACATTATAATATAATAGGACCTACCTATACTTCCCCATGTCTGCATATCTATATAGAAATATGTATAAAAAATTGAATTGTCTCTATAAATCCAAATTACTTATCAGCTTACCATACAAAAGGTATGGTGCATCATCCAGACTAATTGCTTTTATTAGGCCTTCGGATAATCGTAAATCCATATTAAAAAAGTGTATTTTGTGCATAATGTACATAATATGTACTTGTAATGTGTGTTTATTAAAAACAACATTATATCAACGAAAAATACATGTCATAAATTATCTCAGCCACAGACTTCAAATTACCAAAATGGGACCAAATTGAAATAGCCCACTTGGGAAGTAGTAGATAACAATTAAAAAAAAAATCAAAATCGGTTATCCCAGTCCAGAGATATGAGGTAACAAACATGAGAATGGCCTGGAACGCCCAGCCTGTGCACGTGTATCCTCCCACATATAACCCTGGGTTCTTTAAGCGGAGCGTGAAGAGGCACATCAGTAGGTCGTCAAGTTGAGGGCCACTCTCTATAGTATTGTGCGCTGTGAGAGTGGCCCACTATCGCTAGACGTCATCACGACTTACCACCAGGCGGGCGGCGTCAATTTGGCGAACCCAATATATAAAAAAAAATAAAAGCTCCTCCTTTTTTGGAAGTCGGTTCAAAATCAATGAACTTCTGCTTTCGTGAACTACTTAACTGTATCGAATCACGTGGTTCAATAAAGGACAGAATATTTAGAAAGAAATAGTAAATCACAAAAACTGTAATGTCTTTGGCAAGACTCGAACCAACGGGCTTTTCTTTACAAGGGGAATGTTCGGACCACTGAGCTACTATGACCAATACTCTATATCATCCAATCTTTCTTCGTCTTCTTTTAGTATGTGGCTCCATTGTTCATCAATAATTTTGACAATGTCAAGGTAATGCTTGATATTTCCCACACAGAAGAACTAGTTACTCTGAACTAGTTCACGGTGTGGGACAAGGAAACGTTGTTCGGTATTACAATTGATTGTCTGGACCTGGGCTTTTGCCCAGTGCCAGAGATAACCTAAAAGGGAACCAACCACACGCTTGCTAAAAAGCCCAAGTCCATCCAATCTCTGCTTCATATTATAATTTTTAGATCGCGCTATTAAGATTAGCCAATGAAATTTAGGTTTTAGTGATTTATTATTTCTTACTAAATATTTAAGAATAGTAGAAGCAAACTCATTGCTTTCAATTACAGAAATAGATAAACGGAAACGGAGAGTGTTTATTTTTTAAAACACTTCAGAGTTGTTTCCAAGCCATGAAGTGCTTCACCATGAAAGGGTCCTGCTTCACATAGACTTTCTTCTGTTTCATCTTCTGGCATCAAGTGACCCACTCTTTCATGTCATCATCATCACAATTCTTGCATAGTTGTATAATTTACATGAATGAATGAGGTTATTGTTTGTTGGTCTGTTGGTTGTCTGGATAATCGCGAATCCGTGTCACCGAGGGCCAGATAATCAAACCTCTACCGTGATACGTAATAATCTCTATATATTAAAATGAATCCCTATTTCCCTTGGTCACGCCATCACGCGTGAACGGCTGGACCGATTTCGCTTATTCTTTTTTCGTTGTGTTCGTAATTATCAGGAGAAGGATCTTATGGAAGAAAAAAAAGTTATGCGGAACATTAGAAAAATGAATGCGGTACGAAGTTCGCCGGGACAGCTTGTTCTATATAATATATACAAATAATATATAATACGTAACATAATTCAAAGTGGCTGTTAAGACACACCTCCTAGAAAAGGTAGGTATATATATTATACCTACTATTAAGGATTATCTAAACGATACAGAGAAATGGCAATGAGTTGCTTGATCATCACTCGAGCTACATAGGGGCTACTTCTGTTTGAAATGTTGTTTATTGCTGAAACTCACTTATTATTGTTAAATTATTATTATTGAGCGAAGCGAGCCGAAGGTGAGCGGAGCTCTCAACGGGTGACTCAAATTATTTTTCAAACAATTTATGTTAAATTGTTTCTCGGCGAATACTCGGCCGATTTCGGATTTTCTTGCACTCATCAAAAGCTTACAGAATTAACCAGGTTATTACGATGCCAGAATTTTGAATTTAAACTCGCTTCGCTCAAATATATGCTGCAGCGTAACGGTACGTTTCGCGACTGCGGCGACCTAGTTATGATTGAGCGAAGCGAGCCGAAGGCGAGCGGAGCTCTCAACGGGTGGGTGACTCAAATTATTTTTCAAACGATTTATGTTAAATTGTTTCTCGGCGAATACTCGGCCGATTTCGGATTTTCTTGCACTCATCAATAGCTTACAGAATTACCCAGGTTATTACGATGCCAGAATTTTGAATTTAAACTATCTTCGCTCAAATATATGCTGCAGCGTAACGGTACGTTTCGCGATTGCGGCGACCTAGTATTGTTAGGTATGGGTACCTACTTTGAGATTATGTGGCACCTATAACTAGTGTTTGACTTTATTGTGAATAACAGAGATCCATAATTTGTAAGTTTACTTGGTCCACACATGGTCACTTGACCTCTTTTTATTGTTGTAACAAAATCATTGTATTTACTGGCGAATAAAAAGAGTGGCCGTGAGTTTTTCTTGCCAGGTTCTTTCCTCACAGGCTCTACCTATTGCCTTGCGAATCTGGCGGTAAATGTAAATGTAGAAGCATTTTCTTTTTTGACGTTCATAAGTGTTACTTTGTGACCTACATGAATAAAGATATTTTGATTTGATTTTGATTTGATAACACACAAAACCCGAGCCCTAGACGTCAACTTGCGAAGATCAGCTCGTGACTACAAGTACAATTCATAACATACCTAGTATAGAACAAAGTTACTTCCATTCTCTATGTATGCTTAGATCTTATAAATTGCCACTTCGTCAGATAATAATGTATGACTGTATGAGCCTATTGCCTCTTACCGGCCAGTTTCTCTTGTCCATTACTGGGCAGGTGCACCACTTGTAAGTGAGACTGACTTGGGGTCCTAAGATCTTGTTGAGATACACCCATATTCCTGCACTTGCTGCACTGCAACAGTATCAAGCTAAAACATTAGCTGTAAGCTGCTTTTCGACCAGAGATCTTCGAGAAAACCACCTGAGGATGTGCTTGTGAACCAATGAAAATGATTGTGACATGACGTGCTGTGTGGACAAATGAATATGATTGGTGGATGTTGGTGGATACCAACATAACGTAGCACATTTCTGGTCAAAAGGCAGCCTATTTACTGGACCTGCAGTAGTTTCTCTTCTGGTCACGGTCACGGCCAGCCATTAAGAAACCTCCTTGATTTACAAAGGATCTCACTGGATGTCGAGTCCTGTCAGTCGTCACCCAGATGTGTTTGCCTTGTTAGTCAGAGGATCTTATATTCACTGAAATTTATGCCACAGGAACATTACTTAACTTTCAGACAGACAGACACAAATCACACCTATATCCCTCAAGGGGTAGGCAGAGGTTCATTACACACCTACACTTTGCCAGTATTTTCTTGGTCCCACCAAGTGGCAAGCTTATTGCTGTTATCAAGCACTAGTAAAACCAAAATCACTCTGTAATTCAAACCAAAATTCCAACCGCCATCGCCAGGACATGTTACATACCAATAGAATCTCTGCAGTCTGAGCAACTTTAAAACAACTTTAAAAACAGGAGATGGTTTTCAATTTGTATGTATTTTTTTTAATGTCACCTCATATCTTTGGACTGGGTTATCGATTTAGAATATTTTTTTAATTGAAAGCTTATGTTTTCCAAGTGGTCTTATTTCAGTCCCATTCCGGTAATAGGAAGTACGTAGGTCACACTATAAGTTTTGCGTAACTTAAAAAAACAACATGTTAAAACCGAAATATTATGTTTAATGCTTTTCAAAATACTCTCCTTTACATTTTAAACATTTTTTCATGTGATAGAACCATTTTTTAAAACAGGAGGACCACAGATCTGAAGGCATAATGTTTTCTATGTGGTGATTGAACGCTATCACTGCCTTTTCGGAGTTGGTAAAAGTGAAACCTTTCATCAAATCTTTGATTTTGGGGAAAACACAGAAATCACAGGGTGCTAGGTCGGGGCTATGCGCAGGATGGGTGACGAGTTGTACTTTTTCGGAAGCTAAAAATGACTTTGTTTTGTTGGCCGTGTCACACACAGAAGCGTTGTCATGATGTAGGAGAACGCGGCTTTTGGGTTGTCTTTCGCGAACTTTTTCTAACACCCTGGGTAAACAAATGGTAGAATACCACTCGGCATTAACACTCTTTTGATCTTCAAGTGGAATTGTACAGATGGGACCCGTAGCTGAGAAAAAAAAGCGATCATTTTTTTACTAACGTTTCTCGCCTGCCTCACTTTTGTTGGCTTGTTCTCATTTTCAAACACCCATTCACAAGATTGCTGTTTTTTTCGGGTTTAACAATAAATCCACGTTTCGTCTCCTGTGACATGTCATAAACAGCATTAGAATGTCCGTGGTCGTACTTCAGTAGCATCTGTGAGCACCATTCCACGCGAGCCCGTTTCTGCTCCGCTGTCAGTTCATGAGGGATCCAACGACAACAAAGTTTCCGAACTTTCAATTCTTCGTTTAAAATTTTCTGGATTTGACTCATACCAATCCCCAATAGTCCTCGAATTGTCTCATAGGTAATCCGCGGGTTTTCTTCAATGAATCGCTTAGCAGTAGCCACATTATTTTCGTTGACGGCAGTTGAAGGCCGCCCTTCACGAAATTCGTCATGTAAAGAAACTCGACCTCTCTCAAATTCAGCAAACCATCGCCTCACGGTGCTCAAACAAGGTGCTTCTCTCCCAAAAGCATTTTGAAGATGAGCGGCACAGTCTTGCGCAGAGAGAGAACTTTTAAAAAAAACCTTAAATATCATCGCTCTAAAATCTTATCGACTTAATTCCATTTTCGTTGCATACGTAGAACTTTGATGTGTGATAAAAAACAATTGACAAATGATTTCCCGCCAATTGTTGTTTTTTTATTACTAAGAAGGTTGCAACGTTTAAAAAAAAATATAACATTCGAAATTCAAATATTTCCGATTAGCTAGAAGTGCAAAACTTTTAGTATGCCCCATGTATTACATATGAAATTAACAAAGTAATAAGTGGGGATATGCCTTTGCGTTCATATTCGAGGAAGCAGTGTGCTTGTAGTTGTGATGTAAATAAAATAACTTTTTGTTAGCAACATTGCCACCAATGTTTGTTGAAGACACAAATATTGGATTCGACCCGGGAATCGAACTCGAGAGTCCGGAGTCGAAAGCCGATGCACTACCCATGACGGCACCGAAGCAGTCGAATTCACAACTACAAGCACATTACTACTTTAACAATATTACCATTTCCAAGTAAGTTTATCTTATATAATATTATGTAATATTATTATGTACTTATAATATATATATGTATGTATATGTATATATATATATATTTACAGTATTTATGCAGTATGTAGGTATCTTTTCTTTATTGTATATATTTATATAATCATGTACCTACCCATATTGTTACTTATAATATTTTAATTGTTCCTTAATTGTATTAGTACCATTGTCGATTACAATTTCACAACCTTGAGCACCTACCGGAATGTTATTTCTGCATCACCTCAAGGTCGACTGGAAGAAAATGTCTAATGTCATTAAGTCCTCCATTGTACACCGTTGTGCATAAAGAATTAAATAAATATAAAATTCTAATACTGATAGAATAAACTACCTAATACTAACATATTCAAAAACAATTACTGAGATAAAATAAAGTAACTATACTAGACAGCAACATCAGTGCCACATTTTAATGGGAATGCTTCATGCTATTTATTAGCTTGAAAGCATGGTACTTAATGCCTATCTATTAGGTACCACTTAATGGCAGTGTGTATTATTATAATATGTTTGTTAATTCTGAGTGTGCTTGCCTGAGCATCCCTGTTCTGTATGGTAAGAGCACTTCATTTCAAAATAATATTTTACCATCAGTTACACAAAATTCATTTACTCAACCTAATACAATTAAAATGTAAAGTGGTGCATCTATCGATAAACGGACGGCTTTTACTAGGTCGCGGGTTTTACCGAGTTTTACGTGTGGGTGAGACTCTCCTACTCGAGCCACCCGATCTCCTCCAGAACCAGCAAGTCCCACTGGTTGTGCTGGACTTGAGTGACGAACGGTGCTTCGAGTGCCGAGTGGACGACTGGACGGACGAGGCTTTGGCAAACGTACAAGTTCCTGGTTAGCGGCAATTGGCTGTGTTACTGCCGAAAAGTGGGTGTATAACATGCCTCGGCCCACTCCTTTGGAAATTAAGCCGTGATTGTATGTACCTATTGTTGATGAACAGTTGCAATGAAAGCGAGCGAATCCAACATAAGTATTTGTATGAGTACCTTGACATTAATATGTAACAGGAAATGTATCTAATAGCCTCGCGTTGTGGTGACAGTACTTAAACATTAATTTTAGTTAGACATGAAGGACATTAATAAATAAAATAATTTTATTTATTTAATCAATTCATCAATGTCAATATACAATAAAAATATGTTTACACAGATACAATAGCGCAGTCAGACGAAACAAAATAATTATACTCGTCCCGCATCATTCCTGGCGCAAAAGTGCCCATGATGCTAGCAGCGTTGCCGCGCTGAATGGCAATGGACAACCTTTACACCAGAAACTACCCGGAGCGAGTCACCGGTCTTCTCCCTAATTTTCCGCCCTACATCCGCGACCAAGCTCTTGGCTTCGGAGCCCCAACTGCCCAAGGTCTCTACGGCTACGGGCATAAATAAATAACGCGGCTCCATTGCGGCGTACCTTTCCCGTTTCCTGTCCGCCGCGTCCTCAGCCGCTGCAACCGGAGCGTGGACGGTTCGACCGAGGTGAGACGTCGCGACAGTGTTGACGCATGTAGCGTCCCACACCATACATTTGCCGTTTTTCCACGGTATCAAGGTTAAACTGTCCGGCCGCTTACCCCGCAGCACTATATATATATATATATATATATATATATATATATATATATATATATATATTGTACACAGTTTACATTTCACCCATTACGAGTTGATAATTTTGTTAAACTAAGAGCCGATTACTATTTGACCACAAGAACAGTGTGATTCACATTTTGAGTCATCCTGACCGTCCTGGCAGTCGCGGGCATCCAGTGTTTACTCGTTAACGTATGTTTAGTACTCGTATAATTACTTAATTATTATCGTCTGTGCTTGTAACATTAAATATTGCCACATAATGACTATTCCTCGGTCATATGGTCATAAAACAATCTCCAAATAAAAGAATTTGTAAAAAACGTACTTACCTAATTCAATCATTTTTATAAAAAATCAATAATTAATATACTAGTGGTCCGCCCTATGATCGAACAGTAGACCTCTCGAACATTAAAATCATTTTATGGGATTTCACTCCCACCCCTCTCCACAATAAAAAAACTACACTAAAAATATTGTTTCTAGTAAAGGAATATTTGTGCCAAGTTTCGTGGAGATCGAATAAAAACTGTGTCTGCTGGCCCGCAACACACATACAGACACACGGACGGACGAAAGCAAAATTGTTCAATCTCGAAATATAGACGCTTCGCTCGCTCGGTGAACTAATCTATTCCTAATAATCTATTGCAGTGTACAAGATAGTCTCAATGGACCACTAACTCTCGAGTTCTATAACAGTATAAAGAACAATGATAAGAAGTTATTATGCAATGTAAATTTAAGAGATGATAGAAAATATATCAACAAGACTTCAGATTTGAAAATGATATATTATGTGACCCCTACGTACCCTCGACCGGAGCAAGTACCGGAGCTGACTAGGTTGGCACACACGCTGATGCATGTGCCAAGGTTACATTGGATCATAGCTGACGACCAACCACGCTGCTCTGACACCGTGTCTGATATACTCAAGTAAGTTGTAATTTTATTTAGATAGAAATTATAAATTACAATAACTGATATGTCATCGGCATGACTCGAACCCACGGCCTATCCCTAACATGGGGAATGCTCTAACCACCGGTCATCGTAGCTCAGTGGACAGATGCCGATAACATTTCAGTTTTTGTAATTTTGTTGCAAACGTAGATTATAAGTCTACTAATGCTTCAGATACCCCATTTAGCCTTCAGGGCAACTATCTTTAAAATACGTAGTATATATAGAGCGCTGATAACGGGTCCGAACCACTTTGCGCGTCAGAACAGTTAAACAGTCGACGATGACGTAACGTCAAGTTGCTGCGTGGCAAAAAATAGAACTTATTGTTTGTAGTTATTGTTCTGAGATCTTGTTTTTTGACGTGTTTCAATGTATTGTAGCGTCCCTAGTGGAACGCAAACATACTGGGCAACATGTGTATCACAGCTACTTAGTGCTCGCCACGAAGAAAACGGGTGACACTCACCATCTATCTATAGATGGTTGATTTTTCTTAAATTCTATTCTTTCCATCCAAAGGTTGCCATTAAGAAATAACTTTTTAGTGATAAGAACGCCATTTATACATATTGAAACCTGGATTGTTTTAGTTATATTATTTTGTTTTGCTGTACAATAAATTATTATTGTATTGTATTGTTGATCTGAGATTTAGCCTAATCTTCACACAAAGGGTATGCTGAGTCACTGACGAAGAAACCATTGATTACGTGAGATCGTTGATCTTACGTAATCAATGCATTCCTTCTGAATTAAATTCCAATTGATTGATGACATAAGTATGTATTGAAGAATTATTTCGCTTTGCAATTCATAAATTAGGTACTCTAACGATCGTAGGTGATGCTCGCCAATCATATTCCATAAAAACTTAATAGACCAATTGCCATCAATCAGAACTACATTGTCATTGATTGAAGGCAACTAAATATTGTGGCATCTATTTAACCCACAATGATTGCTGGATATTAAATATGTATAATGATTGTGTGTTGTAAGCTGTTTAGGTTATGATGAGGCTGACATGCCTATTATGGACAAAAGCCTCGACAAAAAGAAAAAACTAAACTGTTGACTAAATAATCAAATTGCTAAGCTGATTCCTAAAGAAAAATAATGCAAAGTTTGTTTTAACCTTACAAGGTTAAAACATGAATTTCAGATCTGAAATCCATTTCTAGCATTGGCCGTTTAATCCAGGAGGATTACCCGCATCATTTAAAGCAGATATTATTGGAATTCGTTTTTAAAGTGGTTTTCTTTTCGTATTTCAGGCGTTCGGGTCTACCATATACTCATATAGCTAGTCCAAAAGCATTAAATACTTACAATTCGACAAACTTCCCACGTGGGGTGGCGAACCGTCGTGCAGCATTGTCTTGGCTCAGGAATAACGTTCGAGAAGGTGTCTTGTACTTCGGTGATGATGATAATACTGTAGACTTGCAACTTTTTGATGAAATAAGACAAACTAGAAAAGTCGCCATGTTTCCTGTGGGATTGATTGGAACGTATGGCGTTTCAACACCGGTCGTCAAAGACGGAAAGGTAAATATACTTTGAACCTCCGTCAGCTTCCTTCCAGAGGGAATGGTTTGACCAACTAAGTAACCAAAACCAGTGCCGAGGACATCGAAATTGCAATTTATCTTACAACTTAGGGCGACGTGACAGACATACACCACGCCTATATCCCCAAAGTATTACACACCCACACTTTGCCTATAAATTTTCTTAGTCCCACGTAATAAGGGGAAAAAACATATTGCCGTGGCAGAACTTCGTTTTTGCCGTTTGACGCTTGACAAACTATACACAAAAACCTTCCTCAAGAACGACTATACATTGGTGACAACCGCATCAAAATCCCTTGCGTAGTTTTAAAGATCTAAGCATACATACGGACGGAAGCGACTTTGTTTTATGTACTTTAAAGATTGTGCGGTCGTCATAAAACGAAATTCTTTACGCAACTGCAACGAAACCCAGCTTGGGTTTGGGTTACTTTTCGTTTTACTAACGAACCCCAAAATAAATAAAAAAAAGTGGACCATATTTTGGCTTCTGCGGACCACCGGTTGGGAACTACTGATAAGCGTAACGTGATGATTTCTACTAAATCGTACTACCCGTAAGCCGCGTTAGACAAACTTCGTTCCAAAAATTCAATATAGTCACCCATTGCTTTAAAAACAAATTTATCCAAGGTAAAATAGGTACTTTCTTGGATTAGGTACTCATGAAATTAAATGAAAATATATTTATACATGTAGGTCACAAAGTCAAGATTGGCACGTCAAGATTATTACTTCTATATTTGATTTGATTTATTCACATTTGATGCGTCAATGAAAGGCTGTAGTTGGCAACAAACTGATTAATTAGCTAAGAAGTGAGCCGCGCAGTAAGTAAATACTTACCTATAACTAGTTTATGTAGCTATAACTAAACGTTACAACTTGTCCCTTCTTAATTGCTAAGACAGTATAATCTTTATAGTGTTGCTCATCTACACGATAAGAAGAAGAATTGCTAACTGTCAATGGAATTGATGAATCGTATTGCAAAGCACATAAAGAAAACTTCTGGCTACTTCGTGGTTTACAATACACTACTCTATACATAATGAGGAATAACTTATACTACGACTGACGTAATAGTCACAAAGACACCACGAAACAAAAAAACAGGCGAAGTGCGTGTCGGGCCACTCATAGAATACGGTTTCGTAGTCACGCATAATAACCTCCATAACTTCCGAACTGAGAGTTATCGGATCCGTTATAGTTTCCCTTAAAGACTATATATTATAGTTTCCTTTACACGGACTACCGTCATGATTTTTTTTAAGTAGGTACCTATTTCGATTTACTCTAGTTTTGGTTGCAAGTAGCAAGACAAAAGGTAGAACCTGTAAGAAAATCTGGCAATAAAACTCACTGTCATTCTTTTTATAAAACTTTTTTTTTCTTTCATATAATACTCACTGCCACTCTTTTTCTATAACTGAACGGTAAGTTAAACATTTTCTTAAGACTAAATGTGGACGAATGTACATTGGTCTCGTGTCGTTTTATGCATTCATACACGCATGTGTTGTACACACAGCCTTTTTACTCTACATTTCGTGATCATTAACACAAATGAAATGCTCGCGAATAGTGCTCGCGAGGCCTAAGCCGAGCTTTGCATTTGACTACTATCGGATGGGTAAAATACTTTATGTAGGTAACTCAAAATCGCCAAATAAATAAATATTTTGGGCATTCTCACACAACGTCATCTAAGCCAAACTAAGCTATAAGCTTGAGCTATGGGATCTAGACAACTGATAAACATACTTATATATTTCTAAATACATACATAATATACATAGAAAACGCCCAAACTCCGAAACAAACATTAGTGGATCACACAAATATTGGATTCGACCCGGGAATCGAACCCGAGACTTCGGAGTCGAAAGCCGATGCACTACCGACCACGCCACCGAAGCAGTTTCGGAAATGAGACCCTGATTTCAAATTAATTGTAAATAAATTTATTATCGTAAGAATCGAAGGGCTCTTTAATTTTTGACATACCTAGTAATTATTCTACTAATATTATAAACGCGAAAGTTTGTGAGTATGTAAGTATGTATGGATGGATGGATGTTTGTTACTCTTTCACGTAAAAACTACCGAATGGATTTTAATGAAACTTTACAATAATATAGCTTATACATCAGAATTACACATAGGCTACAATTTATAAAGATATTGTGTGAATTGTTCAAAATATGATGCGGCGCGACGGGAACGGGAAAACATCCAAATTACCACGCGGACGAATTCGCGGGCGACCACTAGTATGAAATATTGAATAATTTTCAGGTGGTCGGCTTCTTCGACTCCTGGCCCGCTAGCAGGACATTCCCAGTGGACATGGCCGGGTTTGCCATAAACATCAAGTTCCTGAAACCTACAGCCACGATGCCGTACATAGCTGGCCACGAGGAAGACGGATTCCTTGTTAGTCTAGGAATAAAACCCGACGACATACAACCGCTAGCGGCGAATTGTTCAAAAATACTCGTCTGGCATACAAGAACGGCGAAATTTAAGAAGCCTACTCTCAAAATCGATGTAACTAAACTCGATAATATTACTAAGTACCAAAATTTTGTCAATTTACTTAAAGAAACTGATAGATTAGGCATGGCGAATATTAGCCCTTCGAGTGGAACTGTACCTTCAGTTATTAGGAACCGTAAGATATATAATAATATCGTTGGTATTTTCTGAATGCTTTAGGTCTTATCTACCAGTGAGTTAACACTTGTGTTTGACACTGTTTGTATATGGTTCACTGTATACCTATAGATTTTTTTATTGCAGATACATTTTAACTATCTATGTGTATTTATAGATTAAGTACTTGAATAACTCATTAATGACGACTATAAACCAAAAATGATGGCTGTTATCGGCGTAAAATAAAACTCGAAGTTGGTTCGCCCGTATTTTTGCCATAAACTGGCATTAATTCAAGTGTAGGTACACTGGAAACCGTTTACAAATAATGAATATATTTCACTTAAACACGTATAAAGGTAAAGACACACTGGTCCTAAGTCGTATGCGACGTATGCAATGCGACGTAGGAGACAGTGACATACTGGTACTACGTATACGACGTATACCGGTATACAGCTTGCCAAGTATAAGTTGGCGTGTGGCAAGAAGTAGAACTAATCTAATTGTAAATAGTTATTGTTCTGAAATTTTGTTTTTGACGTTTTTCAATGTAGTGTGGTGTTCAATGTAATTTTAATGTATTGGAACGCCAACTTATACTTGTCAACCTCTCCGTTATTGACATACGCTTGGGATAGTATGGGAACACGCGAATCTGGCTCACAGACGCGTACGACAGAGTTGCGAATGACAAGTGTGTTTGTAAGCATACTTATTGTATAGTACAAAATCATGTTTAGATGTCATAATGCGTGGCATACGTCGCTTACGAAGGATAAGTTTGTCTTTACCTTAAACCTGCTGCTCAAACATAAGATGTGGCATGTAATCTCGAAACTTACTAACAAATGAAATCTCGTATCTTTTACATATTAATCTAGTCTTCTGCAACTATAATAATATCTTTTATATGGTAACAATAATATTGTCTATGAGTAAAATCATGTTTGTAATCATAAACTAACGTAATTACGATAGAAAGTAGGTAGGTACTTATAAAAATATTATGTTAATCGTGGCGTTTGTTTAAAGTCTAAAATGACCTCTATTATGCTCAATATGCGTTGCTCTTTCGTTTCATAGGTTGTATCTAAATTATGTACTTTTAATCATGGGGTTGTGTTTTTTTATAGTTATAGTTTCGTCATGTCTGTCTGTCCGTCCGTTCTCGTGGGGATGATTTATTTCTTGCGTCACCCTATCGTGTGGGGTATTACTAGATAGGTATTTTAAAAACAATGAGAGGTTGCTATTATAATTTATTGATTTAAGTATCGGTTTGCGAGATATTCAACTTTAAAGAGCATATTTTTGTTAAAACAAGACGCAACATGTCCGTTGCTAGTTAAGGAGTTATAGAGGCCATCATGGGTAACTACGGAACCCTATTCTATGCGAGGCCCACTCGCATGGTGCCAGTTTTTACTTCTTAATATAAGGGAATAGTAGATATATTTTAAATAATTTAAAAAAATAATGAACAATCATGAACATGCTTAATATTAATCATTTTTATACTCATGAATAACCATAAGCAATTGACGTAATTTTATTCTGCATTGTTTTATTTTCTGAATCACTATCACGCGAATACCCTATTCATCTAACTAATTGTATTTCTTTATTTACACTATAGTTTGATGCTGGCGATTCAACTTATTACCTCAGCAATGTAAAATCTAGCAAGGTCTATAAGCAAAATCATATTATTCAATTCAATCTTATACTATTTTTATTTTATTTTTTTACTTTGTTATTTAGACTTAATGAATTTTACACGCTTTTATTTACTTTCACCTGTCTCCGTGTGTAATTAAGTTTTGCAAGTTAAATTTAACTCACTTTCCGGTTTCCGATTGAGCTGAAACCGGGTATGTAAGTCAGACAAGGCCCCCAGATAGTGTGATTTTTTAGCTGATATTTATTTATTACGTTTTGAAAATGATATTATTTATATATGTTACGGCTAATACCCGAAGTGCGGCTGCACCTAGTTTTAGCCGGTTAGAACTAGGTGTAGCCACTTACTCTTGGTTAAACCTAGTATGGGTAGGTTAGGTTAGGTTAAAACTGTGACCACCTACGCACGAGCCGAGCGAGGGAAGCGAGCGGTGCCGCGGCAGCGGCCGGCGAGTGCCAGACGACTTGCATTAATAAAAAAAAGAGATTTCTCCCAGGTGAAAGTGACAACTGGACCTAGTTGTAGCCGGCATGATGAAGGCTACACCTAGTTTTACCCGAAAACAATCGGCTCGTACTAGGTTTAACCAAGAGTAAGTGGCTACACCTAGTTCTAACCGGCTAAAACTAGGTGCAGCCGCACTTCGGGTATTAGCCGTAACATATATATGTGTTGAAATAACTAAGCTGTTGTTGGTAATTATTATAATTAAACGAATGCTTCGGTGGCGCAGTGGTATGAGTATGTGACTGCCGTCTCTGAGGTCCCAGATTCCGTGTCAAATCAATTATTTGTCTCACAAATGTTTGTTTCGGAGTTTGGGTGTCTTCTATGCATAATATGTATGTGTTTAGAAATATATAAGTATGTTTATCAGTTGTCTAGATTCCATAGCAAAAGCTTATATTAGCTTAATTTGGGCTAGATGACGTCGTGTGAGAATGTACAACAATTTTAATTTATTTAATTAAGGCCTAGAAGGTTGTGAACAAAAGCTTTGAGATAATAGTGATTAGTACGTGGACTTAAGACGGCATACCAAGTCATTTTTGAAGCAAATAAGACTGAGCTATATCTATCTATATCTATATATCATGGTGTTGAATATTAAATTTATGGTTGTCTAACTACTGATATTATTTTAATAGCTCATCTTTGTATATATAACTAGCGGAACCGATAGACGTTGTCCTGCAAAAAAAAACCAAATTGTGAATCTAATCCATTCTCGAATCCCCTTGAACACACACAAAAAATTTCATCAACATCGGTCCAGATGTTAAGGAGGAGTTCAGTGACATACACACGTACAGTAGAATCTTTATAATTCTACTGTACGTGTGTATGTTAATACTTCATAAGTTAATACTTACCTAAATAGCCCCAAGCTTCAACTTAGCGGATTTGCACGAATCTAACTGAATATTCTAAAGGTTGTAATTACATAATTATAATTATTATAATCAATTGTTAGTAGTTATAGTTAAAATCATAGCTATTTGTCGGTAGGCATTCCTATCGATACAACAATTATAGTTATAAATATGGTGAACTATGTGATAGCTGTGATAACGAAATTTAAAACACATGTTTAACAACAAACGCTTAGAACAGAATAAAATAAATACTTAGGTGGGGGTCCCAAGGCTTGTAGAGTCCACGGTTGCTGCGTACCTATGACCACACTGTTGTAAACAAGCTTTCCACATGCAGAACCTCTGTGGAATTGTGGTATGTACCACGAAGCGGAGTTGTATAGACACACACACACATATCACGCCTATATCCCCGAAGGAGTAGGCAGAGGCGAATTACACACCCACAATTTGCCAGTATTTTGTCCCACGTAATAGGGGGCAAGCCTATTGCCGTCACCGAACACACATAGAATGGGTTATGTTCAAAATGGCCGAATAATAAAAAAGTAGGAGCTATATTGTAATTTTGAAAAAAAATTGAAACCCGTTGCCTTGATATGAAATTTTGATTAAAGGCATTAAAATCTTACGTGCCAGCCGCCATGGCTGGTTGTATAGACACACTGTCACAAAATGAATGCAAAGTTCTGTATAAGAGCTACGCGTACACGACACGCCTTTCACACGGCCCACTCTAGTATAATTAATTCCTAAAACAAGCTTTCACACTGTGTAACACGAGTTCAGCAGCATCCAAACGCAGTTTACAACGCCACCACAGAAAGCCTATATTGGTTGCAAACCTCTGTTTACCCTGTTTTAAACGGCGCGCTGGTTGGTAGATGCGGATGTGAAGAGCTTGTTAAAATCAGTAAGGATTTTTATTTTTATAACAGGAGGTTATATAACAAACTAGCGGCCACCCACGGCTTCGCCTATGCCAAATTATATACTAAAACCTCCCTGTAGAACCACTCTATACATTAGTGAAAGCAGCATTAAAATCGGTGCAGTAGTTTTTGACTGTTTTATATAAAATGTAGTTATTATCTCTCAAATTTTAAAACTGTTAAACGCCTACGTGCTATATTAATGTTAATATGTAATATATATAGTTTTATTGTTAATACCGTCTTTGTGTAGTTGCCCCTGCCCCAAACGGTTAAGAATCTAAACTAATTTATACAAAGAACAAATAGATTTAATATCTCTCCTATATCTCACATATTATTACACACATATTATAATACCTTCACCAAATGCAACCAGACCGGTGGGTAGAGGTCTTAATGGATCCGCCTCAAAACTATGAGTGATAAACTCAGAAAATGCAAAACAATTAGGCACAGGGTTAGGACAGCGACCGTCGACTCCAATCGATAGCCAATGGTATTGCAGAAAATTTCGAAAAATGTGTTAACTGGGTCACGTGACCGTTATTTTCTGAGATATCATTGGTTGAAAATGTCGACACTGTTATGCTCATAGGGCAGGAGAGAGACAGCTGGGAAGTGACCTTTGCCCATTAGTGAGAACGTTAACTAAAAACAAACAAGTATATTATTATGTCGTTATATCATTAAATAAAAAATATTATCCTAGAAAATGTAATAAAATGTTTAGATGAAAATTATAAATAAATCACAAAAACGGAAATGTCATCATCTGACGCTGACATGCCTATTATGGACAGAAGCCTCGAAAAAAATAATTTAAGAATAGTTATTGCTTTGTAATACAGAAAAAAATGTCATTTATGAAGAAACCCAACATTATTATTAACCCTTAATGTAGGTAGTGCGATCTAAAAAAATATATACAGTGTGTAACATTGATATGGGTCAGTGAGGGAAAGTTTGAAACTATGAAACTTAGGAAGATCATTATGGGTTCCGACTTTCCTTTACTGACCCATATCAATGTTACACCCTGTATATCTGAGATATTATAGAAGAAAGTAGCGGAAACATAGTTGTTATAGTGAAATGTTTCCCGCTTAGTAGAGGTATAGCGAAATGCTCTAATTAAGCATAATTAAGAGTTTTATCTACAATACACTAAACTAAATACAGTACCCGGCGATAAATATTGCACATCGACCTTTGGAAAGAGACAATCGGCTAATTTCGGCTTCGTAGAGCGTTATCTCTGTCGCACGAAATACAAACAGTCCGGTATCTATTAGGAGCTGTTAAAACAATTATGATTTGCCTCTTTTAATAATTCTTTTTATTCTTTGTATAATACACCAATGTTTCTATAAGTATTCGCTTTAGGTTCGGGTAAAATAAAAAAAAACATGTAACGAAACGACTGACAAAACGTCACATAGGTAGTGTGCGACAGAGATAATGCTCTACGAATGCCGATATTAGCCGATTGTCTCTTTCCAAAGGTCGATGTGCAATATTTATCGCCGGATACTGTACTATCTACAATAAACTAAAATTCACTTTACTACTGAATCTTAGTGCCTACCTATACTGTGCTACAATCTTATCGTAAGTTATATATGTTAATTATTTAATGTTAAAATATATTTTAACACGTTGGCGGACAGTACTGCCTGTGTGCAGTAGGCTAGCCGAAAAAGTATTAAATAAAAAGTACTGTCACTGCACAAATAACCTGTGAAAAAGTACTGTCCACTAACGTGTTACAAATGAAAAATCTTATAATGAAATATATCTAATATGAGCATATCACACCTTTCTTTTATTTAGTGCTCCCGAAATTCTTATAAGAAGATGTTTTTATGTCTGTCATGATTCAATACAAATATGTAATTTGTATGGGAACAATAAGGTTCAGTCAGATTTGCTAAAAATCCTAATTCTGTTTATGAGTGCAAAATAAAAAGCAATTATTCATTGTGTCATAATCATATTTAATTAGATTGAAATATATATGTAGGTATATAAAAAAATACACGTCAAAAATTCACACAACAACCGACTTCAAATTACCGAAATGGGACCAAATAATTATCGGACTGGGACCAAATTGAAGGACCACCTCGGAAGGAGAAGCTTTCATTTAAAAAAAAATCAAAATCGCTTCACTCAGTCCAGGGATATATGGTAAGAAAAAATAAAACTAGGTATGCAATGCATTATGCTGTTGCAATAATTGAGCTGAGTTTGTCGATCCGGGCCGAACTCCTAAACGACTGGACCGAACTTTTTGAATTCAGATATTTGCACTCACGGTGATGGTCACTATGACCGTGCCAAATTTCAAAAAGACCGGTCCAGTCGTTTAGTAGGAGTTTGATCACGAACGAAATACACGAGTCGCCTAAGGACCTAATAAATAAAAACACAGTCGAATTGAGAACTTCCTCCATTTTTGAAAGTCGGTTGAAAAATAGTAAAAACTCACAACGTAAGTCGAAGTAGGTATACTTAATCTACGCAAAAATTACATTACCTGTATAATTACGTATTCGCCTACAAGAACCTTTTGGATAATATCAAACTCGCTTATTCTTATTTTTAACCGCTTTTAAATTTCGAGGTTAAAGGTAAAATACGAGGTTTCTATTTCGACAACGTGGTTGCTGTGTTATGGAAGTAACGTGTCGTTTCTATGCCATCCCAGTGAAGAGCGACGTTATCAAAATATCTGTTAAAAAATTGAAAGAATTAATATAAATATAATTGACTTCATCTACCTATTAGTCGGAGTCGCAAGAGCTTTATACTATTTCTAATTGTGCTGAGTGTTATGATTGAGATGTCATTGATTTGGAATGTAGATATTTTTTGGGAAAATGGCAATAGTTACGTCATTGACTGCTTCCGCTTATCTAATTATTTATAATCAAAACAATTATAACTTTAGATAAAGAATGAGATACGACGGATTTCTGCCGAATAATGTTTTAGAGTTCTATCCAATCGGTATATTTTTATCGAGTAATTATCCTACTAATATTATAAATGCGAAAGTTTGTAAGGATGTATGGATGTTTGTTACTCTTTCACGTAAAAACTACTGAACGGATTTTGATGAAACTTTACAATAATATAGCTTATACATCAGAATAACACATAGGCTACAATTTATAAAGATACGGCGACGGCAACAATAATCACGCGGACGAAGTTACGTTAGCTTGATACATACTCGTTACATTAATAATTAAAGCTTACTGAAGTGATTAATTGAAAATGGAATATTTTTCGTACCGTCGTTTTATTAAGCACAGTTAAGAAAATTCTAGATAGGTCTACCAATATCTATTATCCAAGAAAATGGATCAGCGGGCAACTGCCTATTACAAAGGACCTAGATGCTAGTTTCTTGCCTCTTTTATGTATTGAATATAGTTTCAGTGAGGTGATTGCTTAAGGAATACCTGTATCTATAAAAATATGGAGTCTAAGGGGCCCTTCCAACATTTCCAGGGCACAAGTCATCCTCATCTGTACGCGGTGGACCTGCTAACAACGCTCTGGCAAATATACAGTCCCCAGAAACAGCAATAGACTCGCCACCTATTACCTACGTGGGGTCAAAGTAACTGGCGAAACGTAGGCGTAATAAGCGTCTCTGTCTACCTATGCGGATATAACGACGTGATTTGGGTCTGTCTGAAATACTTCGTTGTTCGGTTGTAGATCAAGCTTGAAAATGGAGAAATGGCGTCTGACTGTCTTTTAGCTTCTTATCGATCAGTAAGACATTTCGGCATGCGCTCTGGTGTTCTAAGAACGTCTATCTGTACAAGGTGTTTCGAATTCCACGTGGACAATCCACGACTGCGCAGAAGTACAAATAACTTTTGGCTAGGTGAAGGTTTTCATTGGTTACAAGGAATTGAAGAATTCATGTAATTGGTTCGAACGAGATAACTGCACATGCGTAGACCCGCTTTTGCGCAATATTTGTCACAAACGTCGAAAATGTGTTCGGGCTCAGTATAACAAAGGGTGGGGTTCAATTAAATCTATGAATCAGTCGCCATTGCACAGGTGAAGTGTGCCAATGCTCTGTTGAACTAAACGCCAAATAAGGGTTATAACCCTTATTTTACAAAAATATTAATAATAATACAAAAAGAATGAATTTATTTTTGTATGATTATTTATTTTACCAAGTGAAAAAGGGTGTTAATTTTTGGTGAATTTGCATTTTTATTATTTGTGTAAGGGGCTACGGCAACGGATGACCGTTGCCGTAGCCCCTAGCCCTCTTGTTATGGCGCGGCGTTAACGTGCGTCAGTAGCTCTTGCACAGGCGATGCGAGCGGTTCAGCAACCCTGTGCATGGGCTATTGAAAAGAAATATATGAACCTTCTAAAACTACACAAGATGTGTGTTATAGTTTTATATAGGTTAACGGTGGAAATAGCTAGATTAAATATTTGGTTGATAGATACGAAGACAGATTTTTTTTTAGATAACTTTGAAGTTTTTTTTTTCCGTCTCCTATATTAAAATTTTTGCTCTCGGAGATAGTTTAAGTAACGCTCATAGGACAATGAGGGCTGTGCTTTTAACAAGTCCTCCGAACATCAGCGTGTTAAGGTGAAGTGCCACAGTTTGGTCACCTATCTCTAGACTAGTCACATTTTAACTTTACTTAACTTAACTTAAGTTACTTAACTCTCCAAACCTAAACACCAAAATTATGTACCAATTATTTTAAACTTCAGTTCACTTTTTCTTTGATTTTGTTTTGCTAAAACATTCATTCTGAGTAAAGTATAAGGTAAGTACTTAGGTAGGGAGGTAGGTACTTGACGCACTACATCATGCCTATATCCTCAAAGAGGTAGGCAGAGGTGCATTACACACCCACAATTTGCCAGTATTTTAGTCCCACGTAATAGGGGGCAAGCCTATTGCCGTCACCGGGCACATTTATAATGGGCTATGTCTAGCTATATTGTAATTTTGTAAAATACAAATGATAAGTACATTTAAGTACCCAATAAGAGGATTTTACCTACAATATAGGTAGCTAGTAATAATTGATTATATATAAACACTTACTGCATTTGAATATCAGCTAGAACCTGCTTCTCGTGTTCAGTTAACCCGTTGTCGAGTACATCGATGGTGTCTCTATGCTGTTCGACGTTGAAGAACCCACACATATGTGTGTCAATGTCGGGCTGATTAAGAGTGAACCACGTCGCTAAGCGGGCTAACTCCACATTCTTTGACTGTGAAATAGTAGGCATATTAACCGAAGTCACAGATACCCACTTAAAAACGAAGTGTTCTCACGATGAAAGGTACCTGTGTGCCACTTGAAAAACTTATAGATTTATTTACAATAAGAATTACAGTATACAAAATATACATAATTAATAATTATAGACTAAAAATATTTACATTACAAAATATCGTTTAAAAAATCCTCCGCGTCATTGCCGACTGGGAAGGTTCCCAGAATGCTGGCTGTGTTGCCACGTTGGATGGCGATACTTATTCTTTGGGCCAGAACATAGCCAGCATTCTAGTCCTGAGTAGCATCGATTAGGCGTTTAGCAATGTCTCTATAAGGGCGGCGAGCACTCGGACCCCATGACCCCAGTGTCTCAACCTGTGTGCTTATTAGAAAAAACACGTTAAACATTGAAACAATAACCGAATTCAAATTACCGGAGTGGGACCAAATAACTGTCGGAATGGGACCCAAACTGAAATGGAACCACTCGGGAAGCAGTAACTTTCAATTAAAAAAAACCCGGCCAAGTGCGTGTCGAGCCACGCATGATATAGGGTTCCGTAGTTACCCATTATAGGCTATTAACTCCTAAAGTTACAAAGTTACAGAAGAATCGAAGGTCCGTTATAGTTTTCCTTTAAAGTTCATTACATGGACTACCATCATAAAAATTTTCAGATTCTTCGAGCTAGCCGTTTAGATTTTAGAGGGGGGGGGGGGGGGGGGGGTCACGGTTTTGACAAAAAAATCGCTGTTTTAAAAATAGCTATCTAATGATACCCGACACGGTGGGGTTCAAGCTAGAAAAAAATAGTAGAGGAGGTACCCTAGATAAAAATATTTATCATAATTTTATTGTTGCTTTTTGTCGGAATAGTAAATACACATATCCGTTAAAATTTCATCTTTCTAGCACTAACCGTTTGGGTGGAAAGCCTTGGTCGAAACTATAAGGGTTCCGAGACTTTAACTACGGAACCCTAAAAAGTATACGAGATAACAAACATAAAAAAACCGTCGATCGATTTGAGAACCTTCTCCGTTTTTGGAAATCGGTTAAAAATACATTAGGATTATATCATAAGGCTGCATTGAAGAAATCACTTCAGTGATTGATAAGACCGCAGAGGACAGTGTCGAAAAAGCCTGTCCACGATGCCGGCGTGTCCCTTGTTTGACCGAAAGGAATTTGACAAATGTTCACTTCCCAAAAAATTTTTCGCATAATTTCATTTGCCAAATTATTACTTAGCAAAAAATCTATTCACAAAAAATTGTAACGCAAACCTAATGTTTGGGAAATGAACGTTTAATTAAACTATAACTTGTTTACCAACTAGTACTTTTTAAATTTTTTATTTAGTCAAATATTTCAGTTGGAATTACAGTTTTTACGCAAAATGTAGTCGTTCCTGGCACTCACCGGCCGCGCTACCGCGGCACCGCTCGCTCAGCTCGTGCGTATGAAGTCACAGTTTTAACCTAACCTAACCATTTTTTTAAATAAGTAATTATCCTAATCCTAATAGTTCAGTTCCGGGTAATCTACTAAAACAATCTCTTTTTCTATTAATGCAAGTCGTAGGGGGTCACAGTTTTAACCTAACCTAACCTACCTATTTTGTTTAAAGAAGAAATTAACCTAATCTAAATAATATTTTTTGTCTTAACAAATCATTTCACCAAACGTTTATTGTCTGAAGATTGTTTGCTGTAATAAATCATTTGATTAAACTTTTCAATTTTTCTCTTCAAAAACGTCAAAAGCTGTCAATATAGTTGCTCCGCATTTTTTAACATCTAAAATGTAATACCGTTCCTACATAAATAAAATATACCAAAATGTTGAGTTTATAGCCTAATTCAGTGATAGAAGTGTTATGAATGATATTAAAGTATCTACTAATTACAGAATCAGAATCCATTACAATTGATATGTATGTGCAAAAGAAAGTGTAACAATATACGAAACCATAGTAACGGTTGCGTGGCAACCAGCCGCTGTTATGTGCACAGTGTTGTAATAAGTCTATGATATGGTTGGATGGGAGCTTTGAAAATTGAAAATTTTAAAATTCTAAAAATGAATCAAGCTTTGCAAGCAAGCACTACTACCCTTTGAATTTCTTCGTTTTTTTTACTACTAGCCCTGAACAATTATTTTCCTTAGTTATATTTTTTCTAATAGTTTAAGTACTTTTTAAATATATCACTGTAAGTAAGTGTTCCTTTTCCTCGAGCCGTATGCACGTCTGTGAAGTGTGTTCACGATCTTTTAATAGCACAAAAGGACTTCATGTACATCAATCACGTATTCATCACGCTCGTATCATTAATTCACCTCCATGTAGCCAAAACCACGACCCCCTGACTTTCAACAACTCACCACTATCCCGCATACCCCTACACTCACCTTAGCCAACTGAAACATTCAACTAGCATCGTAAAACGAATACCCCGGGGTGCCCGATCCTGCGTAGCCTCGGCTCTAGCAGATACCATTCGAAAATGTACTCGCGACAACAACCCCGCTTCTTGGCATGACCTCCTAACATTCGCTTACAGAACTCTACACGCCACCCCCGAAACTAAAACCTCACTCACTCAACAAATTAAAAATAACACTGCCCCTAACACTCAATTACCCCCAGCGGCACCTCCAAGGCCTCCGCATAGCAAACCTAAAGACTTGTTCTCTAAAGTTGAAGAGAAAGTGCAAGACGGAGACCTAAAGGGTGCCGCTCGGCTGCTTTTTTCAAATGACACCATAGCACCTGATACACCGGAGACCGCCTTAGCATTACAATCGAAACACCCCCCAGGCCCTACCTGTCCACCTTTTGTAGACCCACCATCTGAGGTTGCAACATGCCTCCACGCCAAAGAAGATGTTGTTGCTGCCATTGCTTCTTTCCCTATAGGTTCGGCGTCTGGACTGGATGGCATCTCCCCCCAGCACCTCAAAGACCTCACCAGCCACGGTGTGGGCGCAGGTGGCGACCACGTCATCTCAGCCCTAACCGGACTAGTCAATATCATGTTGGAGGGGGCTGTGTGCCAGGAAGTTACGCCTATCCAATACGGAGCAAATTTAATAGCTTTAATTAAAAAAGATGGTGGTGTACGACCGATCGCTGTAGGGTCCACTCTGCGGCGATTGGCTGCCAAAATTTGTGTTCGGCTAACACGGTCAAAATTTCAGTCCCTTTTCGAACCCGTACAAGTTGGCTTCGGAACCCGTGGAGGTTGCGAAGCGACGGTACATTCCGTACGCATCTTTGCTCAAGATGATCAATGCGAAGTGATCCTTAAGTTAGACGTAAAAAATGCTTTTAATTCGGTCAACAGGGACATCCTCCTGAATGAAATTAAATTATACGTTCCGGAAATCTACAATTTTATGTTACAGTGTTATCACTGTCCTTCTAAATTATTACACAAAAATAATAAAATTATTTCGGCTGTGGGATGTCAGCAGGGTGATCCCCTCGGTCCAGCAATCTTCAGTTTGGCCATTAATTCGATAATCCACAAAGTAAATTCAAAGTTGAATATATGGTACCTAGATAACGGTACCATAGCCGGGGACGCTCAGACTGTTCTAACTGACTTAGTAATGATAAAACAAAATTTTGATCTCGTTGGCTTACATTTAAATTTTAATAAGTCTGAACTCTTCATTAACGACAAAATAAACACAACCTCTGCGTATATATATATATATATAAATAGCGTAGCCCCAAATATCAATATAGTAACAAAGAACAGTCTAAGCCTCCTTGGTTCACCTATTTTTGATGAGGCCATTCCACCACTTCTAACAAATTCGGTTTCTAAATTTAATGAATTTTCGGACAGCATTTCAGTCCTCAATCCATAGCTCGTCTGACCTCGCAGGAAAAATCCTTAAAGCCCCCGCGGCTACAAACTGTGAGATCGCGAGCTTGGTCGAGGCTGAAACTGCCTGGCTAGCTGGACCGAGTCCAAATTTCCCTCCCATTCTCAAAAATCAGAAGGCCTGGGATAACATTTCATGCCAACATATTTTACAAACCCTCATTGATACCTCGTCATCTTTAAAAAATCGCGCCAGGCTGAAAGCAGTGTCAAGACAGGAATCCGGACACTGGCTCCATGCCTACCCATCCCCCAACACTGGTACTTTCATTTATTTATTTATTTATTTATTTGGACAACCAGTAGTTATTACATTATCACTTATAAACTATAGAAACAACCATAATATTATGTTTAATGCACAACATTTTAAGGTGTCACATCATGCATCTTATAACAGAATAAAAAGAAACCTTAAGTAGTAATGTTTATACAGACATAATTAGTGTTGTAAATTAAAAAAAAAGAAAAACATTTAATAAATGAAAAGTAAAATTTCCAGGTAGGCGCTAACAAACAAGTAAAACACACAAAAATTAGATACCAGTTGCTAAATAGGTATTTCGTGTTGAAAAAAAAAAATAATAAAATAAAACGGAAAATCTATGATTACTTTACAATCTGCGCTACTCAACTCATGATCCCCTGAATTAGTCTTTTAAACGTTGGTAACGGTTCTGTGAACAAGTCCACCTCCCCACAAATACTATTATATGTCTTGGACAATCGGGCTATGGTTGCGAATTGCTTCAGATTAGTTCTAGCAAGCGGCTGCTGTAGTAACCCCATACTCAATAGAGCGCCTCTAGGTATCCGACGTGGAACTCGAATTTTAAATAGACTCAGGAGTGCCGGACAGTCAAATTTATTTCTGAATACTTTATACAGGAACATCATGTCGTGAACTTGCCGGCGAACTGTCAAAGTATTCATTTTAAAGTAGTTCAATTTTGCCTTGTACGTAATGAGCGTTTTGTGTTGCTGACAAGAGAAAGCCAAGTGCCTTATGAACCTCTTCTGTATGCGTTCAATTCTTAGTTGGTGTACCTCATATTGAGGGGACCAAACAACACTGCAATATTCAAGCTGACTTCGCACAAACGTATTGTAAATAGCTATTTTTGTAGCTGGCCTGAGGAAAAGTCTACCGTTTCTTATTACAAATCCTAGCAATCTAGAGGCCTTCTTAATTATGTGGTCTATTTGAGGTGTGAAAGTTAATTTTGAGTCTAATAGGATTCCTAAATCCCTCAACTCGGCTTTCTCTGCCAATATTGCCCCATCAATACGGTATTCAGATTTTATTACATTGTGATTGCGCGTAAAAGTGATGGTAAAACATTTATTGGTATTCAGAGTCATTTTGTTGGTGGTACACCAGTCAACCACAGCATCAAGATCTTTCTGAAGCAACCCGCAGTCAGATGGCTTTACAATCGATTTACATATCTTTAAGTCGTCTGCAAACAGGTAAGCGCTACTGTACTGAAGGTGACTCACTAAGTCATTAATAAATAGATTGAACAACCACGGACCAAGGTGGGAGCCCTGAGGAACACCAGAACTAGCTGTGTAGTCGTAAGATTTAAACCCTTTGGCTACGACATGTTGAGATCTTTGGTATAAATAAGATTGGAACCAACTCAAAAGAGAACCACAAATACCGTATGTCTCAAGCTTTCTTAATAAAACTCGGTGGCTGACCTTGTCAAAGGCCTTAGAAAAATCCATATAAATAGCACTAACTTGGCCCCCCGCATCGAGAGCTTCAACTAGCTCATTATGGTATAGGGCCAAATTCGTAGTTGTAGAGCGGGACTGAATAAAACCATGCTGTTCGCCCACGAAAATCTGGTGAGTATAACTTTTTAAACATGGATAAATTAGGGCTTCAAATGATTTAGCAAATACTGACAATATTGAGATAGGTCTATAATTTGAGATATTTTCTTTGTCACCACTTTTATGAATAGGAACAACTTTTGCGGCTTTCCATAATGTTGGGAATATACCAGTTGATAGGGACTCATTAATAATAAGATGGAGTGGAAAACTTAGGGGTACAGCACATTTTGAGATGAAGTAAGGTGGGATCTCGTCGGGTCCCGCCCCTTTGTGTACGTCGAGTTTCTCCAAATACTTTTGGATAGTAGAACGAGCAACTTGGATACCTCCAAGGCAACCGGTGTTCTCACCAGCAAACACAGAAGGTATTGCAGTTGAACTGCAAGATTCATTGAACACAACACTCTCCGACTCGCCATCGGTCTCCGGCTGGGGGCCGAGGTTTGTGTAGAACATAGTTGTGCTTCTTGTGGAGCGAGTGTGGATCGCCTAGGTCACCATGGGCTTGCCTGCTCTTCAAGTGCTGGCCGCCTATCCCGCCATGCCGCGATCAACGACATCCTGCGACGGTGTCTCGTCAGTGTAACCGTCCCTGCGATTCTGGAGCCCCAGCACATTGCACGGGACGATGGTAAGAGACCTGACGGGATGTCGATGATACCATGGAGGATGGGTCGCCCACTAGTGTGGGACGCCACGTGTGCCGACACACTAGCTGCGTCCTATCTTCCGGCAACTGCCAAACGTGCCGGCGCGGCGGCCGAGGTACGTGAGCGCTCGAAGGTAGGCAAGTACAGTTGTCTCGGCACTCAATACGACTTTGTCGCATTTGGTGTCGAGACACTGGGCCCGTGGGGCCCGGACGCGCACTCGCTTTTCAAGGAGCTCAGCAAACGGCTCAGGGAGGTAACGGGAGACTTACGAGCCGGCGGATTTCTCGCGCAGCGGATAAGCATCGCCATCGCCATACAGCGCCGGAATGCCGCCGCCATGATGGGCACCCAGCGACAACACAACCAACGTTGGTTGTGTTGTCGCTGTGGGCACCCTACCGCGGGGCCCAAACTTTTTACATTTTTTTTTAAATAGTAATAATTAAATTTAGTATTAATTTCATTTTCTATTGTACCTAGTATATAATAATGTATATTGTAAATCCTATCTATACTTATAATAAATCTGTAGATGTGTAAATTCTGTACATTGAAGATATCAAAAAAATAAATGGCAGGGGGTGTTACTAGACCGACACCGAACCAAAAATGTGATTAAAAAAATTTTTGTCTGTCTGTCTGTCTGTTCAGGCATCACGCAAAAACTACTGGTTCGATTACGATGAAACTTGGTATAATTATTCTTTAATATCCTATACACTGGGTACTTTTTATCCCGGAAAAGTATATACAATAAAAAACAAACTTAATTTTGCGGTTCGATCCCTTGACCCGAGTACTGTACCAACCGCAAATAATAAGTTTGTCGTAAGTTTTTTTTATTTTTTATATTCGGTTCGCCAAATTGACGCCGCCCGCCTGGTGGTAAGTCGTGACGACGTCTAGCGATTGTGGGCCACTCTCACAGCACATACGATAGAGAGTGGCCCTCAACTTGACGACCTACTGATGTGCCTCTTCACGCTCCGCTTAAAGAACCCAGGGTTATATGTGGGAGGAAACACGTGCACAGGCAGGGCGTTCCAGGCCACTATCGTTCGGCAGAAAAACGAACGGTTAAAACGTTCGGTGCTCGCGAACATGCTATCCACTGTGTGGGAGTGGCATCTATGCCCGGCACGCGTTGTTCGGGATCGGAAGGAAGAGGGTGGGATCAGATTGAATAGCTCTTCAGAACAGGTTACGTCACCCGCAGTGGAGTTCATTATTAAATATTAATGGTTTTTAGAACTTTTGTCTGTTTGTCTGAATGTTTGAACACGCTATTCTCAGAAATGATTTGATTTTTTGATTTGAACTTGCAGTTCGGTTTTCAATCGCTTCATAAATAAAAAAGTTATGTAGATCTAAAGTAACACGCAGGCGGAGCTGCGGGCAACAGCTAGTTGTAAATAAATAATTTGATTAAAGACTAAATGCCATAATGACATTATACTTGGTAATATTTTGCCAAGTAAAAATTTTACCAAATAAAAATATGCGTACTAAAATCATTCGAAATATTGCAATGGTATAAAAAAAAGGTTGCTAAAATTTGTTTGGGTAATGAAATTTTGTCAAAATCTTTTCAGCAAAACGGCAGGCACCCGATGCCGGCAACTAAAGCTATTTATCTATATTTATGTTACATTTTTACATATTTAATATGTCATGATTTCCGATGTCTGGAAATCTCTTTATTTTAATAAGTAATTTTTTATTTAAATAGATTGTCCAAAGTATGATCCGTTTTCCGTGAGGCCAAATTGTTGCCAGGAATCAGTTAGATTTAAGAAAAATATTAATCGATTTAGATCTAGATTTCATATTTTAATTGTTTATTATCCAATACTGAGGCATAAATCAATTTTTATTGTTTTTTTCTTAAAAGTAAGTGTTAAAAATGATGAATATAATGGGGGTAGTAGGATTGACATTTTAAATCGAAATAATTTTTAATCAGCTCTGTGATGTTTGTACCTATATGGCAACTATATTAAAAGTTGAAACAAATCCAATATAAACGCGCAGGCAGCTTTCTTGCCGCGCAAAAAAGACTCATTGGCACAAAGGCCTTTGAAGCCATGCCAAAAATTCTCAAAAAAAAAAAAAGACTCATTCATCATTGGCTTGTGGCTTGACTCAACTCAACCAAAGAGAATACAATACTACGTAAGAAGAGACGGGACTCCCATAGTGCAAAATAATCTTACAAAATGTCAAATCAGGGATAACGTTATGTAGCCAACCTAACAAATGTTACACATACAGAGTCGCCAACATAAGGGAAAAATAGAGATGTGCCACTTAATATTATTTTATATATCGATATCGATAAATGCAGTGGCATTTATCGATATCGATAAACGCAGTACTTTTTACGTACTTTTTTTTAAATAATTTTATATTTTCGCAGACGCTATACTCCATTTTTCAACTAAAGTACTGCGTCATACAAGTTACATGTTAAAAATGAATAAGCGTTCAATTTCCCGGAGGCAGTACATTTAATTAAAAAACGGAGTATAGGCTCAGTTTGGGTTTTAAAATGATAAGTTCATGAAATTAAATATTTATTTAAAAACATTACATGTATATTAAAAATATTTGTAATTTCTTCTTCAATCAATATTCTGCAGCTCGTAGTATTGGTGACTGTGTAACATTATGACCCTTTTTATTTAAAACTCACTTTAGTAGGCTAGAAGGTTTTATATAATCTATAATCTGCTTCGCTTCTATTGTGTAATGATGATCCGGTTATCTGAGCCTCCAATACATCCTTAGTCCATAGCACCCAACAGTCCCTCTTGTTCTCCTTTCTGTAAGTATAAATTAGAGCTCAAGCAACCATTATCACTTGTCTAAGTATCCTACATTCTAAACTATGGTAAACCTGGTTTCATCTTTTCTTTAGGTAAAAGGAAGGGTTAGGCTTTTCTCTTTAGCATATTTTTTAATTAAATGAACCAGGGAATGATTTATCTAAGGGCAAGTAAGTTACTATACTCACTTTATACTATACACAATGTTCAGACGGTCCTGGTGGATCATCGGAGGCCGTCTACACTTTACTGTACAACTCTTTCACTCTACTCAGTGGTTGGACGGCCCTGCTGTGGATTCAATACATCACATCAGAGGAAGCCGTCCGTACTCTACTTTGAGGACGTCTCCTTACTCTGATCTGGCGGTCCTGATGGGGGTCACATACACCCCGTCACAGGAAGCCGCTCACTTTACTTTAGGGACGTCCCCAACACTCTTTAAGGACGTCCCTCATCTCTTTACTTGGCACCTAGATGAACATAGGACGTCTCAATCCATCCCCAATTAAGTAAGTTACATGAAACCAATACAAAGGATATCAACGTCCCGGCATCTGTCTGGTGTGTCACTCACACTCTCTTTCTTTAGTCTCTTTACAATTCTATTAGTCTCAACAGGTTACTCAATTCAGTATCACTTTAACGGGTCAAACTTACTTTCACGGTTGGATGGTGGTTACTTTCCATCCATCCGTACAATATCATGAGAATGAGCTAGAAACGTTATTGCAATGTGCTGACAAGTAAATTATCAGAGCAACTTTAAATTACAAGTCAACCTACCCCGCAACTTTATCATCAAGCTTCTACCAACTATAACATGCAGCTAAGACACTAAACAGAACTCATTTGATATACTTAGCTTATAGGCCGACAGGAATCAGGTCAACTTTGCATCTTTATAATTACACTTGAATAATTCGCGGCTTCGTTGGCTCGCGTCATTGTTGAAAATTGAATTATATTTTTTAGAGGTTAGGTAGGGTTCTCCGTCTTAATTATTTGGATGTAACCGCCCGCATTCCAGCGATTACCTAGTTATGAAGATAAGGTTTTACATCACGTTCGAACACAAAAACACATTTATCAAATGTTTTGAGCGATAATTTGTCTTTCCATCATTCTTTCATGCTATGTAGTTATATATTTTGTTATCTTCCGGTGTTATTGTTCTCATCCATAGGAAATCTGGCCATGAAAATCCGTTTTGTGCCGTCCTTTCTTCCAGATTTTAAACTACATATTTCACACTTTCTATACATACTTCATATTCGATTTTAATAAACAACGTATAAAACAGTCTTTTCTAGAGAACGGTCTTACAAAAAATTTTATAAAAATCAGCAATTCTCCCAATTATTTCACTAATTAAATTCAAAGAAAAACATTATTATGGAAATTGAAAATAACGATTAGACATCCACACCGACAGACAATGACACATGACATTTCATCAAGGAACGAGCGGGACAGATTGAGAAATTGAGTGAGACAAATATTGAGCCATTAAAATTTATCCATGTTTATCCCCGTTTCATAATGGTTTTTTTTTGTATGTAGTTGCGACAGACTGAACTCAACTTGGCTGTCGCTGCGGCAATTCACGCTTCAGCGCAATTTTGGCGCAATTCAGCGCGGGAATGCTGCCTGCCTGTGTTATGGGCACTCTGCCTAAAACTCCCTGCTTTACATATTTATTTTAGTTTTCGTTTTAACGTCGTCAATGTGATGGAGAAGGCCGTAGAACACGCTACGCATATCCCAGGCTGTTTTCTGCTGAAGAAATAATTCACGGAGAGCCAGTAAATTCAGAAGGTACGTGTATTATTTAGTACTTACTTACTTACTTACTGACGTTTGTAAGAGCCATTTATTGACCTATACAAATAAATAAATAATTTCATTTCATTTCATTTCAGTATTAGGAATTTGAGGATCTCAGAAATAAAAGAACTGTCGTTCTTCAAGTGACGTAAAATCCAATTATCTTTATTATAAGCGAACAATGTGGCCACCTGGTTGCCACCTATATTGGTGTAACCATTATAATCATAAAAAATTCATAACAGTACCTACGTACCATACACATCATAGGTGCCCTTCGCATATTTGAATGCTTAATAGCGTGAATCCCCACTCTGGATAAATCATTGTATCATAAAATCGTTTTCATTTCAGAACATTGTGTTTTATCTGAACATAAATATCATCGTTGTTATCAACATGATGATGCTGACACTACAATGAGCAGTGAAATAGCAGGTATGCATTTAAAATTAATATATTTGTTCAAACCTAGTGCAGTATTATCATATCAAGATCACCGTGTTATTATTTTTTATATATTTCAGATAGTAGAAATTTTAATGAAGATCATATGCATCAATTTTATCAGCAGGTCCAATACGTTATGGTGAAAAAATTGATAATGTGATTTCCATGATATCTATATCAACACAGAAACAAACAGGTAACAATAGTTTTATTCATGATTATTACATATTAGCTGTTGCCCGTTGTTCTGCCTGTTTGAGATTTGGTTATTTGCAGAAAATGCATTGCTCATGGGAATAGATCTTTTCCTGGGATACCATGGAAGAACCCTATGTGTTAATTGAGGAAATGTTCTATCTATATGCCGATTTTAAGTCCAAATCTGATCAATTGTGAAAGTCAGTTTATTACTCTATTGTTTTGTATGTATAAGTAATACACAAAAAAGACTATGAAAGCATCACGCGTATATTCCCTTCAGGGTAGGTAAAAGTGCATTACACACCCACACTTCTGATCCCGAACAACACAGAGATGTCACCCTCATACCGTGGAAACCGTCTTCGCGAGAACCGAACACTTAAAACGTTTGTTTCTCTGCCGAACAATAGGCTTGGAACGCCCTGCCTGCGCACGTGTTTCCTCCAACATATAACGCTGGGTTCTTTAAGCGAAGCATGAAGAGGCACATCACTGGGTCGTCAAGTTGAGGGCCACTCTCCATAGTATTCCTGTGTACTGTGAGAGTCGCCCACAATCGCCAGACGTCGCCACAGCTTACCATCAGGCGGGTGGCGTCAATTTGTCGAACTAAATATAAAAAAAAAACACTTTGCCAGTAAGTTTGCCACGTAATAGGGGGCAAGTCTGTTACTAGGCAGTTTAGAAAATCTATAATCACTCTGTAGTTGGAACCGAGTGTTGTTGTGTGTTGGTGGTGTTGTTGTTGTGTGTTGGTGGTGTTGTTGTTGTTATATGTTGGTGGTGTTGATGATTTTTTTCTTGTTTGGCGGTCGACACATATCGAAACGGGTTCTGGTCGACCAGCTGATGGGGGTGTCTTCGGGTTGATATAATCCTTATGTAACAACCTGTATTGTATGTCATCAATTTTATCACTACGTTTGAGATTTGCTTACAAATATGAAGGTATGTAACCATCATATTATTTGTATATTTCAGAAACTGATATGTTATTTGATGAACATTCATCATGCTCATCCACAGCCCCCCGTTTTGGTAGAACACTAAACAAATAAGTGAATATTTAATCAAGCACAAAAACAAAAGGTGTGTTTAATCTTAAATATATAATTTCTTCTGTACATAATTAAACTCTGCCTAAATAGCTGGACTGATTTTAATAAAATGCATAATGTGCGTTCAAGTGGCTTTGATAACGATTTAGATTTTCAATTAAACCCTGTCCGTACAAACTTCAGTGACAAAGGACCGAGTTGGCTAAATGTTCGTATAAGTTCAGGGAAGTTGTTTTTAATTTGAGGCGGTACGAAGAATGCTAGTATTCATATTATGTATTAATAGTGGACCGCCAGTGACTGCCAGCGTGAAACAGTATTATAGCAATTGGACATTCTCACACAATGTCATCTAGCCCAAATTAAGCTAATACAAGCTGGTGTTATGGGATGTAGACGACTGATAAATATACTTATATATTTCTAAATACATATATATTATACATAGAAAACACCCATACTACGCAACAAACATTTGTGGATCACACAAATAATTTGATTCAACCCGGAATCGAACCTGGGACCTCAGGGCCGGCAGTCTCAAACTCATACCACTGCGCCACCGAGGCAGTCTACAACTACTCTATCCATTGATGAAAACAGCATGAAAATAGGTGCAGTAGTTTAGTTAGTAGTACCAATAGACAGACGAGGCGGAGGACTTTGTTATAACCAACTTCCAAAAAAGCTGAAGGTTTTCAATTGGGCTGTATGTCTTTTAGAGTTTTCGAAACGAAAATCTCTTATACAACAGTAATGTCCGTCCGTCCGTGAACAACTTTCAACTCGAGAACGGTAAGAGCTAGAGACTCGGTGTAAACGCCAATCGACTTCGGAAACAGTCGGCATATCGCGCCTGGATCAGGGCCCGGGCTGTGCGCAATCCAAACATGAGCCACCTCAAAGCAGCGTACAACCAGGCCACAATATCCAGCACGAGGGCCTTTAAGAGAGCGGATGCCCAGCGCGTCGTGCGGCTTGGTCAGGAGGTCACTTCCCATCCTACGGGCAGCCGTGGATACTGGCAACTTGCCAAAGCCGTGCAATCTAACTTTTGTCAGCCCTCGCTGCCACCGCTGCGTTACCCAGATGGAACACTGGCTCACAAAGCCCAAGAGAAAGCGGATATGCTCGCAGACCTCTTTGCGGCTAATTCCCGGGTCGACGACCGTGGCCTGCAGCCCCCCGCCATCGCCAACTGTGGCCACACTATGCCTGACATTGTACTCAGGCAATGCGATGTGCGGTCAGTGCTGCGATCACTCGACACGCGGAAAGCCAGTGGCCCTGACGGCATTCCGGCGGTGGTACTACGGAAATGCGCAGCTGAGTTGTCTCCTGTACTAACTCGTCTGTACCGCCTGTCTTACTCCACAGGAATCTGGAGGAACGAACGCCGAATGCGGGTCCTCTGCGATGGCCAGGCTTCTCGCTTTTTGCAAGTGAATGCCGGGGTACCGCAGGGGTCCGTACTATCACCAACTCTCTTTCTTCTGCATATCAATGATATGCTATCCCTCGGGAACATTCATTGCTATGCAGATGACAGCACACTGCACGGGAGTTACTCGGTTCGTCCGACGGCGGGGCGATCTGAGATTGAGGAGGACAGACGACGACTCGTGGCTGATCTCGACCGTAACCTCGACAGTATCTCTCAATGTGGTACCTAGAACCTGGTCGAGTTCAATGCCCGCAAAACACAGGCGTGTGCATTTACAGCGAAGAAATCCCTTTCCTTCCCCTACCCTCTCTTCAGAATACATTATTACCAATAAAGGACAACCTTGACATCCTTGGCATAGACGTTCGTCGAGAGCTCAATAATAAAAACTACATCGAAAGATGTATAGGGCTAGCTTCGCGGAAACTAGGAATACCGAATAAGGTAAAGCGATTATTTACACCGGACCAGAGGTGTCTGCTATACAAGACGCAGATTAGACCCTGCGTCAAATACTGCTCTCACCTTTGTCTGGGACGACTCCGCGAAGTATCTGCTGGACGCTCTCGATGCTATGCAGCGACGGGGCTATCCGTATTATAGATTGTCCGGAGGTAACGGGAAGCCTTGAGCCGCTAGCTCAGCGCCGAACAATAGCTTCCTTGGCCGCATTCTACCGTATTTACCACGGCGAGTGTTCTGAAGACCTCTCAATCAGATCTTAAGATACGAAAATATGAAATATTATTTATTATCCTCGTCGTGTCGTCCATTGAATTGTATGGCGAGCGATATTGTATCTTAGGTTAAAATAATATAGTATCTTAGCCGTGTGCAGCGCCCCTTAGTGAACTCCACTGCGGGTGACGTAACCTACGACAAACTTATTATTTGCTGTTGGTACAGTACTCGGGTCGGTCGGTTTTTTACCGTACATACTTTTCCGGGATAAAAAGTACCCAGTGTGGTATATTAAAGAATAATTATACCAAATATTTTTGTATTTCAAAGCAATGAGTTTGCTTAAACTATTCTTAAAATATTAAGAAAGAAATTATAAAGAGCAGGCAGTCCCCTGTTAGGGAAAGGCCGTGGGTTCGAATCCCGCCGATGACATCAGTTTTTGTGATCTATTTATAATTTCTTTCTTAATATTTTAATTATACCAAGTTTCATCGTAATCGAACTGGTAGTTTTTGCGTGATGCCTGAACAAACAGACAGACAGACAAAAAATTTTTTAAACACATTTTTGGGTTCGCTGTCGGTCTAGTAACACCCTCTGCCATTTATTTTTTTTATATTTTCAATGTACAGAATTTTCCCTTCTACAGATTTATTATAAGTATAGATATGTAGTGATTTATTTGACAGAACATAACGAGCATAGGGAGCAAAGTCAGAGTCTTCTTTAAATTTAAATAAAAATGCAATTATTTTAATTTCTCATTGCAGCTTCAACATGACCGAAGAAAATAGACCCTGTGAAAAAATTTATTCGAGAAGCATAACAAATTTCAAGCACAAGTTTGTCAAAGCCTAGTTTACAAAGATTAAAGGATGCTCAAACTTTTGCTGAAAATGCTGATTTCTTTAAAAACTGATGCCATACGAGTGCAAGTACACAATTGGTGTAAAATTATAAACAAAATCTTTAAGGGAGATATTAAAAAGAAATACCGTCTTAATATTGTGAAATAATGAAGGAACCGCAATAAATGGCGTATGTAAAATATGAAATAGTAAATTAAAAAGAAAAAGTATAAATAGAATAAAGCATTTAAATAATTAATAAATGTGTTTAATTTTTACTTACAAAATCGAAAAATAGTATCTGGACCCCCTATAACTGCACTAGATACGATGAAAGGCACATCACTAGCGTTATATAAACGTATAGCTATTCATATTCTGGTGCTATGTATATAATTTATCCATAACTATGATCGCATCACTATAAACTCACAGATTAATTATCAGCGACGTGCTACACTAGCATCGATGTACTAAAACTGAAAAATCTTTACCGTCCCATCTGTTTGTAGTACCGTGTGGTCAATTACTTTGATTTTTGTCACTGTGGATGCTTTCCGAATTTCTTTTGTAAAAATGTGAAAACGAACATCAATACTTCTTGCGCCTACGAACTTAATACCGGACTTGTACAAAACTGCACTGGATCAGATTCCATGTGTGAATTGTGGTTTTGAACTCTTGACATCTCCCAAAGAAGAAGACACAACCTATGGAACTACAGTTAGAAGAAGTGGCAGGCAGCCTTTATACCGCACTGGATTGCCCCGCGAGTGGTATGTTATAAGAATAACTAATAATCATTTTTATTTATTATATGTACTTAACATTACAATTACACTGCAAATTAGGGGATGTCTGCAGTACAATTAGCATATTAATTTTTTTAAAGTCCCTCATATTCCGTTTACAATTGATCTGACACACACCACTCGGTGTGTCAGTGCAGATCACCTTCTATGACAACAGTTAAATTGAAATTGAAAAAAAATTTTGAAGGAAAACTAAGATAGGCAAAGATGTCATTTATACAACAAAGTGCATTAACATACCTACTAAATATTATTATATCGTTGAAGCGAACCGTTACAGCCTGTGAGACTAACATTTATTGTGAAACATTTCTTTATTGCAGTTACGGTAAGCAGATCAAACCTGCCATACTTGTTGCGGAGCGCTGATCGCACTGCATCGCCTACAGCACAACCACCACCACAAGTTCATGAAATATCCATTACTTTATCCAATCACACACAAGCTCCTGATACACAAAGGCAAATTCTATATTTATTATTTCCAAACGGAAAATCCACCCGCGGCGCCCGCGGGTCATTTCGTCCATTTCCTCATTTCACCTCTTGGGGAGAGTGTGGTTGATCCAACTCTCTCACGGCCCCCCGTCGATCCTTCCCGTGTCCTTTATAAATCTTATCATCTGTTCCACCTTCAGATTGCTTATGTCTTCTTCGTTCAGTCTATCCGACCCCAGGATTTCCCATCTGATCAATGAGAACATGGGACATTTAGCCAGCAGGTGGAAGCTTGTTTCTTCGCTGTCCATGCACTCCGGGCATTTGGGGTCGGTTTTTTACTTCTATCACTGTTAGATGTTTGTTCAGTCGACAGTGTCCTGTTATCACTTCTATGGCGAGCCTCATGTTTCCTCTTAGGAGTTTCATGAAATCACTCGTCCTTTTCTAGTCCATTCCCTTGATGAAGATTTTCGACTGTCTCATTCCAGTCGAGGTCCTCCATCTTCGGTTGGTTTCTACTTTTGTTCTGTGACTGATTACTCCTTTGGTGATTTTGCGCGCTATGAGCAGCCGGGCTTCCGGTCCCACCAAGTTTTCGTCAGCACCTTCTCTGGCTAGTTCGTCGGCCCACTCGTTGCCCGTGTTACCCTCATGTCCGGGGACCCAGGCAATCGTTAAGTCGCTGTTATCGGCCACTCTGTCAAATGATATCATACATTCCTTAACTATTGCGGATGTTGTCTCCACTTTGTCAAGTGCTTTCAGTGCAGCCTGGTTATCGCTGTAGATGGTCACCTTACCCGTTGTGGTAGGTAAGGTGTTCCATTATTTCCACGCATTCCCTTATGGCATATATCTCTGCCTGAAAGACGCTTGCAAATCTTCCTAGGGGTATTGACTTGTGGACCTCATCGCGCCCGTGGTCATGAGGGCTGCTAGCCTTTTGACTTTATCTAATTCTTGCTTATTTTCACCTATGGCAGCTCTGTGCTACTATACCAGGGCTCCATGCAGGATTCTTGGCAAAATTAATGCCTTGTATATCGCTGGTTTTATTCCCCAGGTTCTTCCTATTGTCCTTTTACACTGCCTCATTGCCATTTTAGCTTATGTACATGTGTTGCTGATATGAGTCTTGAAAGTTAGCTTGCTGTCCAGGGTTACTCCTAGATATTTCACCTCCCTAACTTTTTCTAGGTCGTGATGAATAGTGATGATCTAGTCTCACTGGTATAGCACATTCTATTTTTCTTTTGTTGGTGAACAAAACTAGTTTAGTTATGTCGGGTTTCAGGTCAAGGCCTTTGCTCCTGCACCATACTAAGGCTTCTTTTAGGCCTCTGTTCATGATTTCACACATGACGCTGAGGGCTTTTCCTGTGATTAGGAGCACGCCGTCGTCAGAGTAGACTTGCGTATATATATGCTTCCCGTTTATCTTCTTTATTAGTTCATCTATAAGCAGGCACCACAGTAGTGAGGATAGGTATCCCCCTTGGAGGAAGCCGCTTTTTGCCACCACTCTGTGTGTTGTTCCTGCTATTTCTGCCTGTATCTTACGGTGTTTAAGCATATTTTTCACCCATCCTGATAGATCTCTGTCAATGCCCTCGCGGTTTAGGGTGTCCTCTATTGAGTCAGGGGTTGCTTTGTCGGATGCCCTCAACATCGAAGAAGCAGCCTAGTACATATTCTTGGTAGCTTATTGATCTTTGCACTCTTATAACCAGGTTATGTAGGGCCGTTTCCGTTGACTTGTCTTCCATGTATGCATGTTGGTTTAAATGCAGTGGATATCCGCTTTTCTCTATTTGTTCTCTTATTATTCTGTCTAGGATTTTCTCCAGTGTGTTCAGAATGAATGAGGAGAGGCTGATGCATCTGAATGACTTTGACTCCTGATACGATATCTTCCCGGTTTCGGGATGGAGACCGCTCTTACCACCTCCACTTGCTTGGAATATACTTAGTTGTGATACTAATGTTATATAGATTCAGTAGATCTTTGTCTATGGGTCTGATTGCTGTCTGTAACATTTTAGGGAAGATTTCGTCTGGTCCTTGTATGGTTGGAAGGACCTCACGCTCCACTGTAAATGTTCTTCTGTGATGATTGCAGTCGTCTCCTGTTCCTCTATGGGATTTAGGGTGGGCGGTGAGTTATCATCTGTGTCTTCTACGCTTCCTGGAAAGTGTGTACCCAGCATCACTTCCAGTATCCTTTTGGGGTCGGTGATGAGTTCATCTCCGTTCTTAATGCTTCCTAGTTTGCAGGTGTTGCCCTTGGAGAACGTTTTCACTAGTCGCGCCGCGTCTGGGTATTTTTCAACCCCTGCGCAGAACGTTTCCCAGCTGTTCCTGTTTCCCTTCTGCATTCTTTCTTATATATTTCTAACTTTTCTGTATTCTTGCCAGCTCTCGTCATCGTCCTTATCTAGGGCTTTTCTGAGAGCTCGCCTTGTGTTTTGTCTTTGCTTCTCTAGAGCCTTTGTCCACTAGGGTTGACCCTTCCCTGGACTTATCTCTTTCAGTGGGCATGCCTTGTGGTAGGCTTCCCTTGTTAGCCTTGTTAGCCTTGTTCCCTTGTTAGCGGCGTCTAGTCTGTTGGCTTCTTGTTCTATATCTGTTGTGTCTCTTAGCAAGGTTTCTAGACCTGTGCTCCATTTCTCCATTTGCTGTTCGTATGTGACACAGTCTGTTTTCCTCGCATTTCTTGTTAGGATCTTCTCTGTCTTGGCTTCCAGACTGAAAGTGATTCGTTTGCAAGAAGAATTTCCAAGCCTGACGTACTTATGAAATCCAAGAGTAAGGCACCTTTTTTTCTATATGGATGGAGTTTTATGTGTGATGCATAATATGCAGTTTGCATTTGTTTTACAATAATTGGTATGATAGTACTTATAGGTACTTAATAAGGACTTTGCTACTTGTGTATACGAAAGGGTACTTGGTGGACTTTTCAAATATTGACGGGATGTCTGATGATTTAGAACTTATGTTATTAAATTTGTATCTCAGAATTTGAGTCTCGTGTGGTATTTAAGGTTGAGCTGGTCTGGACACCAAGAAAATAAATCAATTCAAATTTTATTTTATAAAATAAATATTGTACCTACCTATAGCTGCTACTTTTTATTAAATTCATTCGGCCATTTTGAACATAACCCATTATAAATGTGCCCGGTGACGGCAATAGACTTGCCCCCTATTACGTGGGACTAAAAATACTGGCAAATTATGGGTGTGTAATGGACCTCTACCTACCCCTTCGGGGATATAGGCGTGACATGTGTGTGTGTGTGTGTCTATATAATATATACAAATAATCAGAGGCAATCGTTACACCCACATTTCGCCAGTCCCTATTGGTCCCACGGGGATAACCTAATAGCCGTTTCCGGGTACCTACTTTGAGCATTCTAGCCAGAGTTAAATACATCCGTCTGCAGGTGAACCGCGTGCAGGCAATTACTTAGGCCCTGGAGATGTTGATGCCCCTTAGCACTCTATTAGGGTTCCGTAGTAAAAGTCTTGGAACCCTCATATTTTCGTCATGTTCTTCCGTCCTCGCCGTTCCTCCCAAACGGTTAGTGAAATATGAAACATTGCATGGATATGTAGGTATATTTACTACTCGGTGTATCTAGTGCTAAAATAGTTTTGAAAAATATTTTTTTATGGGGTACCTCCTACACGTAAAGATAGGATGATATTTTTGTCTCGCGTCTACTCCATCGTGTGGGGTATCATTAGATAGGTCTTTTAAAAACATTGAGAGGTTACTAAGATGTTTTTTTTTGCTTTAAGCATCCGTTTGCGAGATTTAGCTTTGAAAATAATGTTTCTCCCTCTAAAATCTAAACGGCTGTTGCGAAGACCCTAAGAAACTCACGATGGCATTTCATGTCATAAACTTTGAAGGAAAACTTTAATGGATGGTATAACTCTGTTAGTTCAGGCGTTATAAAGGCTTTCATGGGTAACTACAGAACCCTATCTTATGCGTGGCTCAACACACATTTGGCCGGTTTTCTATTATATAATTTTATCCCCCTACGCGTTCTAGTGGGAATTGAGAACAAAGAAATCTATTATATGGCATTCTATAACTTATAGCAACCGTACTAGATACAACGGTAATTAACCATAGTTCGGTGTATTATTTAATAGGCTGAATTGCTCGTGTTTTTAAAAATGTTGGCCTTCATACATTTAGCTCTTTCAATGTTAAATTTTACCCAATTGGAAATACATCGAAACAATAAAATAATTAAATTTTTGCTTCGTAGCATAATTTCTAAATCGCGCTATTACGGTATATCGGTTAGCGCTGGCTCCGCCTTTTTTCATCATTTTTTTTAAACATAGTTCTAATCGGTACCTACCTACTTAGGTATTTCGTCTTTCATTCACATACCTTGCAATATTCGGAAGCGTTCTTGCAGATGGCTTTTATATTATCACTAGCGGGGTGCCATGATTGAGGTCCTTGGTTCGAGAGCAAACCCATACCAGTGGCTGCAGCATTTATCACACCTATGCCTCTGTCCTGAAACATTAAGTAAGTAACTGTAATTAGAAACTAAAAATAAATGAATGAAATCTTTAAATCGGTCGAATGTGTTACAGGCAGAAGTTGTCTTCATTTATAATTTAATACGGGAATTAACACCTTGTCCATCTTTTATTTTAAGTATTCTTTACGACGTCGTATACGACGACAGCGTATACGACGACCGCGTATACGACGACCGCGTTGGTCTATGTTTACGACACAACGTGCTTTACTGAGAAGAATGTTTATTAAAATGTCGGATTAAAGCAGCAAGCTTTTTTTTATTATACGATTTCCTCCCGATCATAATTGCTTGCATGATATTCAAGTTCAACCACCTTTATAAGATGCGAAGAACTCTCTAAAAATTTAGTCCAAAGCTATAAGCTCAGCGGACTACAGTTGCCGCCTATAGAACTTATAGATATAGGAACTTAACTACTTATGAATAGTTATAAATCTAGTTAACAATTGTAAATTTGTAACTATGAAAGATTGCTATTTCTTAATGTACCGCTTGGTCACAAACTCCGCTATCCTGAATATAAATCGTACAACGCCATCTAGCGAATGACGAAGAAGCTAATGCCGTTCCTGCCTGAATGAAGTGTATTTCAACGGTTGCAATTGCAATCACAGAACAGTAGAAGAGGACCTCTTCTATTGTTCTGTGGTTACAATATTGTACGCAAGCCCCAGGTTGAATCAGTTCTTAACTTCCTATACATTTCGTTAAGATGAATAAAAATAGTAAAACCCAAGGTAACCAGATGAAACTATTTTTCGACGAAGGCTTCGCCCAGCATACTCACCTCCGTTTGCGGAATCTGTGTACGCTTCAACCATAATTCATACTTCAAAAAATTGTGCCCAAATAGTGCCAAATGGTGCCCAAAAAGAAAAAACGGTGCTCTAATAACTCCGGAGTTATAGGCTTCGTTAAGTGAGTATGCTGGGCGTAGGTCCTACGCCCAGCATACTCACTTCACTACGCGAATACCGAACGAGCTATAGGTACAATTTACGGCTTAAAAAATTGTGCTTGAAATAGTGCCCAATATCAGTCCAATTTTCGCTTGACTTTTGACCTAGAACACCATTAAATTTAATTGTAAACTTTTACGTAACATTAGATTTAGTACAGTCGAGTTCAAAACTTTCTAATAACTTACATTTTGTATAACAATTTTTTAACCCCCGACGCAAAAACGACGGAAATTTGACGTGTCTGTGTCTATGTTTATTTATTTATTTATATAAATCTTACAAGAAAAGCACATACCTACATATGATTATTGCAATAATACGATGCAACAAAACCTCCTTCGAGTATTACCGTGCATTCGGGTCGTCAATCTTATTAATTCTAATGTAGGTATTCTAAGCACAATTTTTTACGTTAAGCACCTAATGAATATTATCATGGGAGGTAGAAAAATATAAAGTTGGCCCATATCGGTGACGAGTGAGTCGACACCACACTGGACGCAACCGCCGCCGCCACTTCGAGCAACAGCCACACATAGATGTAGGTACCATAGTACAGCGCATAGCTGTGACTATACAGGATGCTCCATCACTAAAAAGTCACATTTAGTAATTATTTATTTTAATTTGCAAGAAAATATTTTTTGAGATTTCGTTTTAAATTTTTGTTGGTGATTCTATCTTTGAGGGACAGGAAGTTGGTTTATTAAATGGGGTACATACTATATATTTAAGTGTTCTTTTCCCGTACAGGTTCGTATAGCGAGGTAGTGAAAGTTTCTTATTGGTGACACTACAAGTTACACGATTAGTGTCCTCCGATGATTTAGAGTTTTTAAAATTCTCATTGAAATACTCTTCGTTAAGTATGTTCAATTTCACTTTCTCATGTATCGGTATTATGTTGCAGAACTGGAAGAGTTGATGATAGTCATTTGTGTAATTCTTTTTTATATTTTCAGGAACAATTTCTTTTAGGATTCTTAATTGAAGTACGTATATTTGGTCAAGGTGGCTTTTAAATGTCCTTCCGTAGCTTGATATCATTCACAGTGTCTTAAGAAATGGTCACCCATCCTAAAACCGGCCTGAGTCGATGTTGCTTAACCTTGGCAATGTGTTAATATTGTCGGTTACCACTAGACCACGAGCCCCTCAAGTCTGAGTCCTTCCGTAGCTTGATAATCCATATGAAATTATGGATTCTGCTAGCGATTTATAGAGAATGAGGAGGGTTTTATAAGGAACTTTATATTTAATTATAGAAAATTTTGCTAGAATTGCTCTTAGTTTATTACACACTAGGTTAATATGATCTTTCCAGTTAAGGCGGTTATCCATCGTTAAATCGAGGTACATTTGATTTTCGACGTGTTCAATAAGGTCACAGTTACAGGGCGTATTTGAATTTTTTAGAATATTCTTAGGTAAACTTTCGTGACAGTGCGCTATAGGATTGGGAGTAAAAGGTTTTCTGTTTTGGCTGGAGCTAATATACATAACCTTAGTCTTTTGTGCATTCAAAACCAGCCCATCATCATGTGACCATGATAAGAGTCTCTCAAAGTCTCCTTGAAGACGATTTGGGCCTCGATAACACTAGTCCCGGCGGACACTATGCAAGTATCGTCTGCACATTGGAACATGTGTGTGTCTGTGGCATCGTAGCTCCCGAAAGGAAGATCCGATTTGGATTTTGTTTTTTTTGTAAGGTGAATTAGTCGGGATGTGGGGTATGGTTTTAACATGTTGTTTTTTTTAGTTCTTTTAAGGACTACCTCGGTGGCACAATGGTACTATGTACGGACTGCCACGCTCCAGGTCTCGGGTTCGATTCCTGGGTCTGGTGGATAATGTATAATTCTCTTTAGAATTTTACCCAGACAATTATCCCAGAGTCTGGAACTTGTGCCCGGTAAATGGCAATAGACTCGCCCCCTATTACATGGGACCTAACATAGCTGGCGAGATGTGAGTGTGTTTGCACACCTCTGCCTACCCCTTCGGGGAAAAAGGCATGATGCTATGTATGTTTTTTAAGTTACGCAAAACTTATAGTGTGACCTACGTATTTCCTTTTTACAAATTTTCAAGTTCTCAAATATATCTAAAATTAATAAAATAGGTAGGTACCTATTTTATTAATTTTATTGGCTTCAATAGACTATTAGTACCCAGACATTTTTTTTGGGAAATATTTCACCCTACAAGCAATGAAGTAATACGAGTAGATTTCATTTACGCTTACAATTTCATTTATTTATAAAAAAAAAAACAAAAAAATAATTAATAAAAATTAAAATAAATTAAATTAGCATTTAGTCGACAGTTTTTGATATGTGAGAAAATACCACAATTATTCCCAATCACATAACCGCCCACAATAAGAATTTTTAATATGTTTATCTTAAAACATGTGTGAATGACTGTACCTCATTTAACGTTAGTATGTAGAAGTTTACAATTAAATTTAATAGTTTTCTAGGTCAAAAGTCAAGCGAAAATTGGACTGATATTGGGCACTATTTCAAGCACAATTTTTTAAGCCGTAAATTGTACCTATAGCTCGATCGGTATTCGCGTAGTGAAGTGACTTAACGAAGCCTATAACTCCGGAGTTATTAGAGCACCGTTTTTTCTTTTTGGGCACCATTGGGCACAATTTTTTTAAGTATGAATTATGGTTGAAGCGTACACAGATTCCACAAACGGAGGTGAGTATGCTGGGCGAAACCTTCGTCCAGCATACTCATCGAACTATGGCTGTAATTTCTTAAGTATAAGAGCACTACTTTTTTCCTTTGGGCACTAATTAGCACTATTTCAGCACAATTTTTTGGCATTCATGAAATATCAGGATTCCATGGTGAGTATGCTGGACGAAGGGACACAAATTTTCTTAATTTTTTTTTATGTTCTATTTTCATGATTTCAGTGATATGCACTCCCGGGTATGATGTCGACCAGCATGCTAAATTTGACCAAAATCGGTTGAGCCGTTTCGGAGGAGTTGGCACGATTACACTTGTCGGCTAAGATAGAGCTTTGCTTCGCTATGGACCGAGACGACAGAAAAGTTGGCAGACGGGAGGTCCTATTTTCAAAAAAAGACATCGAGATCCCACGTAACAGTTTCCCTGCGACCTATAATCTTTTAATTAAAGCCTTCGAAACGTTAGTCATATGCATAGACCAACGCGGTCGTCGTTTACGCTGTCGCCGTGTCAATGCCGTGTCATTATGGCTTAAAGTCGGTCACGTGACCCTTAAATATCTTTTCTTATAGTAAGGGAAGGGGTTAAGGGGGCGATTTAATCCCCTAAAAAGTGTTTTAGTGTTAAATATGCATCTAAATTGTTTCGTGTAATAAACAAGAGTTTCAGGAAAATATGAGTAAATAAGGGTGTCCTGCAGTAAACTAACGTCCGTGTCCATCCACTGATGAACGGGTTTAAAGGGTTTCATGTAGTTAGCAAAGCAAATTATGAATTCACTACTGCTTTTGGATATTTATAAACTGTATACCATTCGTCCTATTCCTGGTAGGATTACCACACGATCAAAAAACTTATTAGGTAAATACTACTCAAAGTGCATGAGTACTTAATTAGTTCATTGATTTGACCAAGTGGTAACATGGTTAATATAGGATAAGAGATGTGATGTTTTCTCTGAAACTACGCACCAAATATGTAAGTAACATATCAAGAGTAAAATATACTAAGTCGGTAGGTACCTATACCTATTATAAATAAGTAGTAGGTACCCGCGTGAACAAAACTCGAGAATGGCTGGACCGAAATGGCTAATTTAAGTCTTAAAATATTTGCAGAAGTTCGGTTTTAAAGGATTTTTTGAGGTACGAAGTTCGCCGTGACAGCTAGTGAAATAATATATATGGTAATCTTGATCATATTTTATTCATGTTTTGATCTGTGGGTTTAAGACCTGACTAGCTTCAATATTTTCTACTGCTAGCCAATAAAACTGAGAATTAATGATATGGAGTTTGGCATCATATTTTGTTCGTTTGAAATAGCTAACAGTTGCATCCCTTTGACTCCGTCTCCCTTCACATTGAAATTAAAGTGTGAACTGTGAAGTTAATGTGCTTGCATTTCAATTGCCTGGGTGTGAAATACCAAACGAAATAGGTACTCGCTTTTGGATATTAAATCTTTACAATAATACTTAATTGTATAAATTGTGCAAGTGTTTTTGAGTAGTGACATTTTGGTACCAAATTATTGGATCGTGTTGTAAAGTAGTTTTTGGGTTGTCGTTGTAGTACTCGTATTTTTCAATTCAGTGTAATTAAGTCATTTGAGGTAAACGCACCCACTCTGAGATGTTAGCGACGAAAGCTAACCTCACTTTTACATGTAACATCTGACGGCACACAAAGAATTTAAAGATGATTTTATTTCTACTACTACTTACTAATTCATTTGCTATTTAATCCACGTATCTATAGTAGTAACATCTTGTAGTACCTAGTAACTTGTAGTTCGCTTACCTTGAAATATTTAGCATAATTCTGTAATCTATTGTCATGTAACGTGGATTTTGCGAAAGATAAAATCGTGGATATTTTCACATCACTCTCTTCGATCATTTCCTTCATCAGCTCAAGGTCGTAATCAGCTAGTCCGATATATCTCGCTTTACCATCCTTGACGGCCTTTTCCAGGACTGGTAAGGTTTCTTTCAGTATGATGGATGCATCAGGCGCAAAACCAAAGTCATGGACCTATAAAAAATACTGCTGTACATACAGATTTCAACCACTGGATCAATCCAGGCGAGGACCTTAAACTATAGGCGATTTTTATAAGTAAACCTTTTAAAAAAAGGTAACCACAATATTTTTGGATAATATAGATAATATATACAATTAAATTATTATCTCTCGTAGAGATTCACATACTTAGGCACTTACTTACATAGGTACATTATTTTCTAATATGTAATCTACATAATAATATGTATGTACCTCTAACTTAATCTTTATTACGGTCATTACCTTAACTGATAGCTTACGCTAGTAAAGATTGTATAGTGCACACTTTGTAACTATAACGAAAAATATATGAAAGGATTTTATAATTACTCTACTCTCAAATTCTCGACAGACATCCACGTAGGTACCTAACCAGTTGTCAGTTGCCTGACGGCTCTAACCTTCCCTTATGAGGTAAAATATGTCTTCCTTCTTGGTATTTTATGGTCTAAATTAGTTGTGTGAATTACTTAGTTAGAATTAAATATGGACATTCTCATACGACGTCATCTAGCCCAAATTAAACTAATATAAGCTGGTGCTATGGGATCTAGACGACTGATAAACATACTTATATATTTCTTAATACATACATATTAGAATATCAAGGACGATGCATTTTTTGATGAGGCAGTTTTTTACTTAATATTTCCTCCTTCCAGTTTCACCAACATCATGAACAATATCAATAATGTAAAAAAATTCTAACGAGGATTGTTTATTAGTTGCTCATATTTAAATAGTTTCATTACTTTATATTAAGATACCTACTTATAGTTATATATAGTTAGATATTTATATTTACGTATTATAATATTATATTAGGTACCTATGTATTAAGTGGTGCACGTTACACTATTATAATTATACTTGTCGGAGAACTTTGTATTTGGCTAAGTGTCCAAAGTATCTTTCTTGAACTTATCTCATGTGTCATGTGTTCAAATAGCTGTTAAGTTTTCTAATAAATAAATAAATAATAATTATGTACTTATTAAATTTAATTTACTAACCCACGTACTTTCGTTTCTACACTTATTAAATAGGTACCTACCTACCTACATAATCAGGTAGGTACGTACCTAATTATACTCGTACAATATGTGACAGTGCGTACATAATAAATAATTGTAGGTGAGTGTAGCCATAAACGTACCTGTATTAGGTCCACATAATCTAAACCAAGTCGCTCCAAGGTGGTGTCAACGGCGGCTTCAGTTTTTTCGGCCGAAAAATCAAACATCCTTTCGATTTCCAACTCATATCTGCCAACTTTACTTGCAATAAAGTAAGAATCTCTTGGTACGCCCACAAGTCCCTGAAACATTAAAGAACACTAAGGATAATGTACTTAGGTATCAGGTACAGTAGGTACTTATTCGGTAATATCTATACCACACATCTAAAAGATGATTATTAAGATGAAAGGTTAAGACTTGTTCTTTGTCTTAACACATGCCATGCATGTCTACCTTATTTTCTACTTATTCGGTAATATCTATACCACACATCTAAAAGATGATTATTAAGATGAAAGGTTAAGACTTGTTCTTTGTCTTAACACATGCCATGCATGTCTACCTTATTTTCTACTTATTCGGTAATATCTATACCACACATCTAAAAGATGATTATTAAGATGAAAGGTTAAGACTTGTTCTTTGTCTTAACACATGCCATGCATGTCTACCTTATTTTCTAAGGTCTTAACGTCTACTCCCCGGGCACACCCCAGGATAACTTCAGGGCGCCCCGCCGCCCGATAGCATTTGGCCACCTTTACCGCTTGCATTCGCCCCTCCGAAGGGATGTAAGTAGGTATACTTACCTGATGTTTTGATTTGAGTGCCTAATGTCTTACCAAAAGATGAATAGCTTTCCTTTCCCCAATTCCCACGGGAATATATATTACCGGGATAAAAAGTTATCTGATAATTTTCATCCATAAATGTACAACGCTTTATGTTCATTAATTCCTCCCGATTAAGCCTCACGATTCAAACGTCATTAAACCCTAACATAGGGTCCCCCTATCTAAGTACTCACATGGCTGTTTTCATAATTGACTGAGGGAGCGAAGCGACCGAAGTCTCCGTTTCAACTTGCAGACTGGGGAGAATTTCTTTCGTCTGTACCTCTACATCTACGGGTTCTGTGGCGATCATGTTTGAGACCGTATTTATCAACCGATTTGCATGAAACTTTACACACACACTCGTTGCTTACAATGAATAACATTTGAATGATATTTTTTGGATTGGATGACAAATGAAAGAGTAATAAAGAAAATTGAAGAAGAAATTTTCAAAACAAAGCCGCTCCCGAAGTCTACGGTTCACAGAACCATTAGTTTTACTAGGTATCATGATCAATACTTAGTTGTCGGAGTACATTCACAAAACAAAGGGAATAAAATTGGTTGCTTTTGTTTTTTTCACCAAAAGGATTTTTTTCTCACTTAGGTAGGTACCTTCGTAGGTTCCTACGTAAGTAATTAATACTACCTATTACTACTACATTTGCATACTTGTGAATTATAAAGAAATATTACCCACTTTTCCAAAAGTTCTTTCAGAAGAGCCCTGACCGTACCAGGGTCCAGTTTCGAAATAATTCACACCACTGTTGAGAACTTCTTGTAATAGATTGACACATTGCTCTTCGTTGAAATTTCTAAAATAGAAAGTTTGAATTGAGTATTAAGCATAGTTATTAGTAAAATGCTATTGATTTAGCTGTTAGTGATAAGTCCCAACAAGCGAGCATAAAGTTTTTGAAGTAAAAACCTCTTTACCCGCGCTTGACCACCAGCTTACTCCCCAAGAGTAAGCTGGTGGTGAACCCGTGCCAAGAGCGTTATTTAGTTTCGTATTACTGCGGGGATAATAGAGCGCGAGCACACATTTACATTCTCTCAAGAAGTTTTACTTAAGTGGTCTAAAGCACACTCATTTAGATAATTAAAACAAAAAAATCAGCCAAGTGCGAGTCGGACTCCCACACAAAGGGTTACGTACCAAAACTGCAAAAAAATCACGTTTGTTGTATGGGAGCCCTCTTAAATATTTATTAAATTATTCTGTTTTTTAGTATTTGTTGTTATAGAGGCAATAGAAATCTGTCCGTCTGTGACAGATGTATCTCATGAACCTCATCATTACAGGATGTACTTATCTCATGAACAGTGATAGTTAGAAAGTTGTATTTTCAGAGTACCTATTTCTGGCGCTCCTATAACGACTAATACTCAAAACTGGAATATAATAAATACTAGTGGTCGCCCGCGACTTCGTCCGCGTGATTATTATTCCCGTCGCCGTATCTTTATAAATTGTAGCCTATGTGTTATTCTGATGTATAAGTAAAGTTTCATCAAAATCCGTTCAGTAGTTTTTATTTTTTATGAGTAACAAACATCCATACATCCTTGCAAACTTTCGCATTTATAATATTAGTAGGAAGTAGGATTTAAGAACAAAAGTGATTTTATGCCATTTTGTTACGGAACCCTTTGTTCGCGAGCCCGACTCGCACTTGCCCGGTTTTTTATTTAAAAAGGTAATAAGTAGATACCTACCTAGTACTAACCTACCTACTTATGTATAAGTACTTACTTACTGTATTTTGAAGGAAACATGTTACCTATAGATCCAAGTATTCTTATTACTGTGCATATACATTATACTATGAGCTAAGATTAGAAATGCTAAGAGAACTCAGCTTCAAAAAGAGGAGGTGCATAAACTTGGGATAAGCATAAGCTGTCTGACTGATGACCAACCGGGGTTAGCTAAAATACTTATTAGAGTACGGCAAGTCTACAAAACTGCGTTGTCAGGTTTGACACAAGCGAATGAGTTGACAACAGGATGTTTACACGTTCACACATTGCAAATCAGGAAAGTTTAAAAAAAAATGTTACCTTGTATCTAATAAAATAAGTGTTACCCGTAAATGTTACTGAACGCAGCACCTCCCATACTAATATGGGATACTTTCATTCCCGTATTACCCAACTCATTATATTTCATTGTGAATTAAATAAAATCAACGAAGCACACACGGTCAGTCTTGACTTGTTATCACAGATTACTAAACCATTAGTGGTCGGAGTGGCGTGTACTGAGTATAGTCTGTTAAATACAGTTACATAACTTGCCATACTGTATTTACCTACTCAAAACTGATTACTGTAGTACCTAAGGAATTATTAAAAGTAATGATTAGGTACCTACAATTAATATAACTACGTAGATACCTACTACATTTGAGGGAGGTCAAAATTGTTTTGGTAGTTTTATGATAAAGGAATGAATAGGTATTGACGGTTGGTGTAGGTACGTAAGATTTCTATTGAAAATTTAAAGTAATCACAGAGCAACAAAAATGGTTCCTGTGGTACAGATAGAAATAAATAGATTTGGTTATATAATATATATAGAATTAACTCTCAATTTCTTAAGTTTTCCAAAAAAAATTAAGCTGTTACCTACTCTGGAAATCTACCAATTTGGTAATTTATTATTGATAATAACAACCCTTTTAAAATAAATTTATTTTATTCCCTCAGCGTCCTGGTTGTAAAAATTTAGGTCCTGTATGTTTATCAGTTGTCTAGATTCCATAGCACAAGCTTATATTAACTTAATTTGGGCTAGATGACGTTGTGTGAAAATGTCCAAAAATATTAATTTTCTACTGTAGGCATACGGTACCTGACACTAGGCTTGCCTCCTATTTTTTTTTGTTTCTCGTTCACCGCAGCGTAATTTTCAAAATCAGTCCAGTAGTTACGGAGCCTGTTCAATGCAAACAAACAATCATACCTTTCCTCTTTATAGTATTACGAGCGGACGACCGTGGCTTTGCCCGCATGAAATAGTATTACAGCCTAAAACCACAGATATCGATAAAATACTTAGATGCGGGATACGCGTTCTAAAGTGGCACGTGAAATGGGAGCCACTTGGCGCCTCTGTATTTAGTCACATCCGCACTACGATCGAGAGCGATCGCTTCTTCGTTCGGATTATTGTTGAACAAACAATTTGAAAATTCCGTCCTGTGTCATGAGATTTTGTACGAACTATAGTAGAATAACTACAAAACGCGATGGGATCACCTATCATTCGTCAGTATTATAAATTACAGCAATACGTTTAGATTTAAACATAAAATTCAGTGATTACTGACAACTAATGATCGCAATGAAAAAGGAAAATTGACACTCGCTAAGTGTTAAGAATGCAGTATTACGGTTGTCGACATACCAAGCGCTACGGTACAAAGTTATTTATGTTTATCTCTTTTTAGCGCGAGCAATGAAACGTGCTATCTCACTTGCACTGCTTAGTGTGTTGTTCTTTCATTTATAGTACAGCTGTGTGCATTTCTCGGGTAGTGAGTGAGTGTCGCATTGCCGCTTATAGGCGATGATTGCCTTATTTGTGACCTGTCTTCCGTTTTATATAGATGTCTGTGCCTAAAACGTTATAAAAAATACAGTGATGACGTGTTATCATTGAGATAGCACGTGATCATAGTATTCATTGCAGTGGAAAAGAATGTAACTAATTAAGTATCTTTCATCATCGATCAGGAGGAGGTACATCGATATTGAATTAATATCTATTAATGTGTTTAAAACGTGGACCTGGCCACACATTCTGCCCAGTATAATGAACACAAAAAGATATCCCATATTAAAACACTTAGTTAGGAATATTGTGAATTTAAGTACAAACGACATGAATTTGTTATACTAATAATTAACTTTGACCTGCGAATCGCACTCGAGACTCCAGAGTCGAAAGCCGATGCACTACCGACTACGCCACCGAAGCAGACTTTGTTTTATACTATGTTAAGATAAACCCTGAGAATAAAGGAAAATGTAATTATAAAATATGTATTTTAAGGTGGTAAACCAAACAGGTAGGTGTTTAAGTAAATTTGACTAATAACCTGTTTGTGATCTGCTACTTGCTATAATTGTAGTCACTATTTAGTACTTACAACTGGTATAACAAGTTGAGCTAATAAAAACCCTTATCCGTGATAGTAGGATTTCAAAACGTACTCTGGTATTACTTAAACGTCAAATTGCCCGTCTGTCAATAGTGTCAAATCGCTACAGCAAGCATATTATATTGCATTGCATTGCAGTGGCGTCTGGCGTTCGCGTGGGGCTGACGCCGAACGCGTCTGGGATTGTACACAAGTTATCGAAAATAATTCTCGTGTTTGTGCTAATACTATAAAATGTAAACATCACTTATAATCAGATAGTGTTAAACAAAATGTAAGTTTATTTAATTTTTAATGTTGTGATTATTCGGAATGTACAATTTTACCGCATGTTGTTTGCGCTAAAGTCGATTGTAGAGCCAAAATTTTTTAAAGGGACCTTATTTGGCAACAAACTTTCGTTGTTTCGTGTTTTCGTCATGAGATTTGTTTAATTCTAGAAGTAATCTTAGGAATTTATTTCTTAGGTATATTGTAAAGTATAACGATAAAATAGTCACTTTAACTTAATATTTACACTGAAACTGTTACGTACTTTATTTAAAAAGAATTACTTAGTACCTAATACAAATAAAATAGAAATTAGTAGAAATTACCTACTTTCCACACCTTTGCAATTATTCTATGAAAGTAAATAAATAAATGCATGTAGGTAGATTCAGTGTTTTAAAAGTTAGTTTATAGTTATTAAAATTACTTAACTTAGTTATTATATTTACAAAGTAATATACATTTAAAAAAATATCTACCTAGTCTAAATTTTCAACAATATAATTATTTTTTAGCATTGTAGGTATTTATACTTATAAACAGTGCTTGGTTGAGAAGCTTTACCTATACTTAAGATATATATATATACTATAAGTTGTGTGAGATTTTTTTATAAATATAATATGTAGGTACCTGTGTTAATAAAATAAATAAATATTATAATTAAATTTCCTATACATTCCAATACTAAAATATTTAATAGTTCTACAGAATCAAAAATGAGGACAGCAAGGTTCTTAAGATGCCGGCCGTTCTCAACCCGTATCTTGGCTCTGATCCTGTTGGTGCTCGGGTTTGGGTTCTACTGCTATTACTTCAGTGTAGCAACCCAGAGCATCTCTAAAAGTAAGTGATAAAATAAGAATTATATTGATATTTGTATGTGCCGAAGAAATCTTGAAGGGAAAACTTTATATATATATATCATTATTGGTATATCCATTTATATATTTTATGTGTATTTTTCTTACAGGAACAAAAAATTAATTAGGTACCTATATTTACAGAAATTTGTGTAAAAAATTCCTCTTAACTTTGTAAAACATTATATAAAAAGAAAGGATTTTGTGATGAGTATTTTTTCAACTCATGCCTGTGTCATTCACCTCTGCATACCCCCTCGAGGATATAGGTTAATCAAATCAAATCAAATATTACATAATGTGTACACAGCCTTCCTTATTCTGAATTGTACTACTCCTAAAGATATGAAACACTTCATCAGCATCCACTGAGATGCGCGGAGAAGCGGCTGAACATCAATATTTTTCTATGAACCGACTGCCATCTCCACACCCCAGTGGCGATCATCGAAGTTCTATTGTTAGAACTGTCGGTTTTTTGGATCTTACTACCTCCGAGAGTTTATCCTCCGAGATTATCATTACGAAGGCGTCCCCCCCGGACGCCTGACGACGGAGGTTTTAAGGCGACCAAATTAAAAAAAATTAATTGGGCCCAAATAATTGTCAGAATGGGACCAAATTGAAATGGGACCACTTTGGAAGTCGTAGCTTTCAAAATAATTTCAAAATCGGTTCACCTCAGATATGAGGTAACTAGCATAAAAAATGTAATAAAAAATATACAGTCGAATTGAGAACCTCGTCCTTTTTTGGAAGTCGATATAAAAAGGAGCTGCAGGTAGCTGTAACGAAAGCGAGAGATGTTAGATAGAAGCAACCGGGACTGACGACCTCAAAGATACAAAACACATGACGTAATGTACAAAGTATGTACCTGCACAACCAAGAATGCCTTTTTCCTAAGCCACATTTCGCCAGTCACTTTGTTTTTCCCACGCATGGACCCGTAAGGCCTGTTCTACACGGCAACCCGAACAACGGACCGTTGTGTTCACCGGACGCACCGGACACAGGTCCGGTGCGTCCGGTGAACACAACGGTCCGTTGTACGGCGAAAATAAAGCTCGTCTAAGAAAATCGCCATAATGGAGATCTATCACCATCGCCTCGTCCGTCTAGAAACAGGTACACCGCGTGCAGACGAGATGGCCGCAGAGATGTTGATAGGGCTCCTAAGCACGTTTAATAAAAAATCAAGTTAAATATTTATAGGCTTGCACCATTTTATACCACAGTAATAATAACCCGGCGGCGTGGCGATGCTCTGGAACGCGATTAGAGTTATACAGGTACGAAGAATACTCAAGGTCACGACTGGGGTTGCTGAAGTCGTGGGTTGGATACGGCGGCTGGGACTGGACGTAGCACTGAATAAGTCCGAGGCTCTGTGTTTTCACGGACCTCTGCACGGGCCACCTCCAGAATCCAGCATAAACGTAGGGAGCGTTAGCATCAGCATCGAGTCCTCCATGAAGTATCTGGCCTCGATACTCGTACTCGATGGCCGGTGGAACTTCGGACCACATTTCCGAAGTTTGGTCCCCAAAGTGAAGGGGGCAGGAGCCGCGCTTTCGCGACTGATGCCCAACTTAAAGGTACCCAACGCTTCCTGCAGGCGACTGTACCTGGGAATCGTGCGGAGTATGGCCGTATACGGGGCTCCCGTATGGGCGGTGAGACTGACGGCCAACAACGCTGCTATATTGCACAGATCGTTGAGGACCTTGGCCGTCAGGACAATAAGAGGGTACCGCACGATCTCTCCAGAGGCTGCATGTCTCCTCGCCGCGACCCCTCCATGGAACCTGGAAGCGAGAGCCCTTGCGTCATTGTTTCAATGGCACAAGGAGGCGCTGGAGCGGGACCACAGGCCTGCGTCTCGAGAAATCGAGGCCCAGCGGTCCCAACTCCGCCAGGATCTCATGGAGACATGGAAGGTGCGACTTGAGCGACCTAAGTGGTCAACCACCACCATCGCGGCGGTGAGACCGATCATGGAGGACAGTCTGCAGAGGCAGGCTAGAAGGGCTGCGGGCTGTGGGGCTTCACCCCACGCACGCACTCACCGACGCGGGATAAAACCCGACCCCAAAGATGCCAGCCAAGGTCCGCCGGGCGCCACTGAGAATTCTTTCAGTGTCTACCGGAGGCGCTCGGCAATGGACCTGGCCACAGCCGCGGCTCGATGACGCGGATATAAAAAAAAAGGTACGAAGAATGTCACTATGATTCAGTTTTATGGCAATTTTCTGCTGACTATGTAAATCTCTCTCATTGACTCATTGAGGCTAAAGATATTGCTTACTTACCTTACTTTACGGTTTGAAGTCCCGTTATGCTCCAAATATGCTTTTGATCTTCAGGCGTATGCGGGTATGCCATTTAGACTTGAAGAACTCTATGGTGGTTTAATTACGATGATTTATATGATTTTAGGGTACTACTTTTTTACTAAATACTTTTAACTTATTACAAAATTAACTGTTTACAAGATGCTTAAAATTTAGTCAATTAAATAATTATTTATACTGTCGATTGCCGGCACTTGGTGGAATCTGCTACACATATTGCACAAAAAACACATTTACTTTTCCACTGATGCCGTGAGGTTCACCGTCACGGCATTAGAGATTTATACAATATAGTTTTAATAAATCACACAATAATATCCATAATTCAGATAAATAAATCGTACTACATATTCATAAGGACATCAAAACACTAGTAAACTAGTGTTTTTGTGCAATAAATTGAATAATTAACAACTTAATACGTGTAAACCGGGCCTACGTCCAACGACAAAACGGACTAATTGTAGTTTCGTCACACGATGCCATTGTTTATTAACACCCTAAAAGCATTTGATTAGTTCAGTTGAAGGGCTATCAATGCTGACACAGATCAATTGCACATAATCACAGTGCGTTTGATGCTAGAATGAACCTCGGTCTGGATAGTGTTTGACTCAATTACGCGTATACCGTTCAATGAATTTTGATTAGAAACTGAAACAGACACATCGTTATTTATTTTACCCGGTGTTGGTTTCACGTGGGAATTTGAAACGAAATAAATAGTCAATTGAATTTATTCTAAAACTTAAAGCACTAAGTACAAATGTATAGACTTTCCCAAACTATCGCTTCTATTCAAGCTCCTACTAAGTAGGTGCACTTCAGAAGTAGGTCACTAAGATTTCGCTCACAAATAAAAAACAAACATTAATACTAACACAAAAATAAATAACAGAAACGAGAAAACTAACCCACTATAAAACTTAAATATGCCACCCTCAATTACCTAATTGGTGAATTGTTTTTAGTTTTGCAAGTACAAAGCATCACTTCAATATAATTTCATTTTTCAAAATGTTACGAGTATTTGGTTGACCGGCTCGTGAATTGTGAATTAACGAAGGGAGCATTATGAGGGCGTATGAAAACTATGGAGTGAGTGTTGCACCTCGTTTGTGCAAACTAAATTGACAGCGTTCATGAAAGGACAGCTATAAAATCGTTCCCCATCGGATTACATTTTCCGCTTTGCCAATTATACCACCACGTCCGTTCTCTGGTTTAAACACATATAAATAAATTTGGAAAATATATATTTGTGTTATTTGTGTTGGATTTGTGGTCTAGTACTAACCAACTACGTTAACACGTTGCAAAAGTTAAGCAACATCTAGCCAGGCCGGTCTTGGGATGGGTCCTCCTTCATACATTGTGACCCCTCCGTGCCTCAGAGAGTACGTTAAGCCGTTGGTACCGGTTTTTGCATAGATTCAATGTACCTAAACGGTGACACAACTTTCAGTTTGTGTACGATGTAATGTAAATGTTTTTAATATTAGTTAATTCTATTTTGTCACAGTTCTAGCTACGAATTATAAATTGGCAGAATTCACCGCCAGCGTAATGTGTTAATTTTACTTTCAAGGGTCACAGTTTCGTAGTGAAATTAAAGTACCTACTGACCTCTTTAATTTCATTAAGTATTTTAACTAAGATACTTATCTCAAGATCTTTAGAAATATTCTTTTGCAAATGCAAACTTTTTCCATTTGAAGTTATTATAGTGGCTTGTTCCAATCCTGGTTTAAAATACCTACGTCTTTTTGCCTGGGCCTTTTTATGTTTGCCAGTACAAATATTATCGCGCGAGGAGCTGCATAAATTGCAGATATTAAGTTTGTAGCAGGTCTTCGGCATAGTGCGAAAATTATTACCAAGAAGCTTCATAAACTGCAGGCCATGGAAAAACAAATAATGTTGTAGAGAAAAGTTGATAGCCTACGAGAAACATCCACATGTTTTGTCACTTATTTGGCTGGTTTACACGTATTAAGTTGTCAAGTAGATAAGTAGGTTAGTGCGTACTTACACGTAGCCCGAGTTGGTTGTAAAAATAATGCACAAATTTGCAAGCATGTTTGAGAAAAGTAAATTTTTCCTACTTAACCGAAAAATAGTAATAAAATCTAAGTTACTTTTTTACTTGCGTACTAAATTCTCAGTCAACAAGGTTTATAGACACAGTCTCAGAACTCGGAACAGCCGTTGGATTGAGTGGGATTGAGTAGCGCGTTCTCTCTATATATCGACTTACTAATTAATTTTTTAGCAAAAATATAGTTTGTTCAGCCAAATCGCGATTAGACTGGAAAGCCGACTCTAACTGCGCTGGGAAAAGGCTTGGTGGATGATGATGATCGTTTGTCACAAAATGACACCGTTATTTTCCTAATACCATCAAATGAAGAAGCGATGCTTCGTCACTCTGTTGAAGATTAATTCGGTTTCGCTAATAGTAATTCAATTTTAATGGAGTATCTTCATAGGTCCTATTCTGTTTTATTGTGCCCCGGGGGAATTGCTTAGGCAATTCAATCTCCTCGGAGCCGACGGTAAGATAATACAACGACTACACACAGCCGCAATGCTGACTAAAAAATAAGTTATAGTTGAGTTCATAACTATTGAAAAACAGTAGGGACATTGCATATAATCACACTTATATCTTCGAGGGGTGTCTACACACACAATTTGCCAGTAATTTTGTTGGTCCCACGTAATAGGGGATAAACCTATTGCCTTTACCGGGCACAATGAACTTTTAGTAACTACCTACCTATTCTGTATTCCGAAACTAAATTCAAACAAGCAGGACCGATGTTACATACCTATACAATCTCTGCAATCCCTGCATTGTGCTGAATACATAACTAAATCATATCATCTACTTATTATATCTTTTCTAAAAGCATTTTGTACTGCTTTGAGTGTTTAACAATAGCCTTTTGGAACTATGAAAGCTATTTTTAGAAAACAATACTTTATATTGTTTGAATATACCTAGTATATAACATGAAAAAATCTTTAGTGTCCTATTGGTTCGGTGCTACACGATACTAAGTTTAAAAGTAACTTAAAAATACCTACGTGTTGAACAATTTACTGTAAATGCCTACATCATTCATCATTCACCGAGCCTTTTCCCAACTCAGTTGGGGTCGGCTTTCCAGTCTAACTGCGATTCGGCTGAACTTCAATATTTTCCGTGAAGCGACTGCCATCTGACCTTCACAACCCATGGGCGATATCGAAGTTCTGTAATTAGACCGGTCGGATTTTTGATTTAGGGCTCCAACTACCCCTAACGACTGCCATAGATGTTAGTATGACAACCGGGACCGACGGCTTAACGTGCTCTCCGAGGCACGGACTGTAAATGCCTACATATATTCATTATATTGTTTTGTGTTCAACAACATCAAACAAGATCACTTGTTAACAATGGTCGAATGGCCTTGATAGTTGAAATGAAAATATATATTGAAATATTATTTTACCAAAATAGGGAATTGCTAGCCTTTTGAATAATCATAGCTTACGGGTTTAGGTATGGTATAGGCTAGTTTTCATAAACTGGTACCCCTCCATGGGACCTGGAAGCGAGAGCCCTTGCGTCATTGTTTCAATGTCTCAAGGAGGTGCTGGAGCGGAATCACAGACCTGCGTCTCGAGACATTAATGCTCAGTGGTCCCAACTCCGCCAGGATCTCATGGAGACACGTCAAGTCGGACATGAGCAACCACGGTGAGGAACCGCCAAGGCGGCCGCGAGCTCGCCCAATTTTCATACTTTGAAGAAGGTACCTTACATACCTACTGCAAAGGCGTGCAATCTCTACTTGACCCATTTCAGCTGCTCAACAATTGTTTTTCTTTTTGTCTCTGCTGGATATACCGATTCGTGAGCGGTATTTCCTTCCGCAGGCCTGACATATTTATTACATTTTTAAATAGATTTATAAAAAAGTAAATACATTTAAAAAATATAAAAAATAGTGACCCACCAGTAGCGGAGTAGGACCCAAACTACCGGCGGTGGAGGCTACAGACTAAGAAACCTCCTAACAATACGGACGTGTCGAGGATAACAGCCTTCTGAATCTGACTCTTGATCCAGCAATCTAGCGAGTCTCTTGAGATATTGATTGAGACTCTTCGCTATTAATCCGTTTGCCGAAACGACCACCGGGACAATGATCGTTGAGTCTAAGTCCCACATGGCGGTTATCTCGAAGGACAGATCAAGGTACTTACTAAGTTTGTCCTTCTCTGCCTTCACGAGATTTTCGTCATGCGGGACGGCGATATCGACGAGCACTGCCCGACACTGGGTCCGATCAACCAACACGATATCGGGCCTATTGGCAACAACAGTCCTGTCCGTGATGATTGATCGGTCCCAGTAGAGCAATGCACGACCTATCTCAAGAACTGGCACTGGTGTGTACTTATAGTACGGTACTTCAAACTCAATAAGGTCATATTGAAGAGCAAGTTGCTGGTGGATGATCCTGGCTACTTGATTGTGAAGAGTTAGTGGAAATAATATTTTCCCCACCCACTTATTCCATCATGACTTTAAGCCTATATAATGTTCATGAATGATTAAAGCCAAATTAGTGATGTGTACTCGTATCATCTATTCACTAACTCTGTGTTTACAAATCGTAGGCTTTAAGTGGCCAATTCTCCCAACGATAAAATAGCCTTCATTATACGAAAAAAAATGTTTTCAGGCTTTACTTCATCGGATTTACCGATGAGACAAGTGAGGTTCATTACTCACACTTATAAAGAAAAAATCAGACGTAACACCGCCTTATTTTCAAGAAAAAATCTTCCATAGTATAAAGGTACGACTCGTTCTCAATGAACTTTATTGTTGCCTAATAACATAATAACATTGTACTTTTCGGCTCATTGGATGTTTCATTTAGCAAACACCAATTAGCAATCAGTCTTTTTATGTTTAGTTGTCAATTTATCGAGGCAGGAAGACAATTAAAGTAGGCAATAGGAGCGAAGTAATGCAAAATGTTGGAAAAACGAGGACGCGAACGACATCGCAGGCGATGGTATACCCAACCTTCTTGAACTATAATTGAGCGGAGTTTACGAAGCTCTTTCTTAGACGACTCGTGTATTTCGTTCGTGATCGAACTCCTCCTAAACGACTGGACCGATCTTTTTGAAATTTGGCACGGTCATAGTGACCATCACCGTGAGTGCATATATCTGAATTCATAAAGATCGGTCCAGTCGTTTAGGAGTTCGACCCGGATCGACAAACTCAGCTCAATTATTGCAACAGCAGAATGCATTGCATACCTAGTTAATAATAATTGCTGTGCCTATAAGAAACGTACATTATTCGTTTATATAACGTTCGGTAATTTCGATTATAATTAAAATTGTGTACCGGCTTGATATAATTTTGTAAAGGTAAGTCAACTGCTTTTATGAAGTATTTTATCATACTATTCAATATATATCAAATAAGAGGTGGTAGATTTCAATATTGAGTATTCAACGCTTCGTCCGGATTGGTTTAACAAGGTTTGCCTCTGGATTGAATTCTGTACGCCCAACTAGAGGGTTATTGAGTTGAATATCTGGTTTGGATTTGTACGGTACATGGATTTATTAACACTCGTCGGTATTGTCGGTTTAAATCTTTTTTTTATAAATTCCACTGCGAAAGAATTATATTCGTAGACAAGACTATAGTGAGATGGAGTTAAAACTTGAAAATAAATTACTATATATATATAACTTTCCTGAGTAATTACTCACAGATGAATTTATAAGTTCTGAATTATTGAAAGTACTGAAAACAAAGTAGAATATTAGTACAAAATCTCAGTAGACTTGGAGAACGATCGATATAATTAATATATCGGTAACAAAATTAAAGTCCAAGAGTTTCTTACTCACTTGAAAAGTCAGCCTCGACGTTTTTATCAAAGTGTAAGGAGTTTCTCGACGGTGAGCTCTTTGATGTCGTGGCGTGCAACTTGCCAAATACATTTTAGAAGGAGCGTGCAAAAGCTTTTTACACTGAATACCTACGGTACGAACAAGGTGGAGAGTTTGCTGTGGGGTTTCAGTTTCGATTTGTTCGACGTGTGAAATATTTACTTTCAGGAAGCGCGCTCATGAAATTAGATTGTCTGGTATGGGAGTAATGCTGTAACAAAGGATAGATACACCAATAGTACGACTTGAAATGCCCTAAAAACAGCATTACAACTATAAAAGTCATTAGGATATTGCTTGTGTGCTACATGCATCTAGGTGAACAAATTAGATTTTACCTCGAATTCAGTACACGTAGAAATATTATACTTAGACGATGGCCGTCGGGCACAATCTTCGTAAAGGCTGCAATTGTGCCCTAGCCGTGGCACCTCACATCGGACCTGCAAGCGAGGGATCTTGTGTCAATGGCACAAGGAGCCGGTGCAGGAACGGGGTCTCACAGGTGTCTTAAAAAACGAGGCTCGGCAGCCCACTGCGCCCGGATGGGGGTGAGCATAGCGCCGGTGACAACGGTTATGGAGGAGTAGCTAGAGCGGCGACACGGTGACTGCACCTACCGTGCGTCGCTGGTGAGTGATTATCGGGCATGCATGCTTTAGTACTTCTCCGAAGACATGAACGCCCTCACTCACCGTAGCGGGACAGAACCCCTACCTCCAAAGATACGGGATGACACTCGACCCCACCTTGTTATGGATAGACAACTCCAGGCCATATAGTAAGTAGCCCTGGGTATGTATGTACTTACATACTATTCCCTATTATGTGCTCTGGGATAATCCTTCCGAGTCTGTACCCGGGTTGTCCGGCAATGGAAGTAAAGGCGGCAGTTATAAAAATACCGGGCCAAGTGCGTGTTGGGCCACGCATAGTATATAGTGTTCCGTATTCACCCGTATTAGCATCTATAACTCCTAAACAAACAAAGTTGTCTGATCCGTTATAGTTTTCCTTGAAAGTTCAAAACATGGACTACCATCATAAATATTTTCAGATTTTTCAATCAAGCTAGCCGTTTAGATTTTAGAGGGAGAAGGGGACGACGCTCTGTTTACCAAATAAATTGAACTAAAAAGTTGAATATCTCGCAAAAGAATACTTAAATCAAAAAATGGTATTAAATATATATATAATCAATCTCTCAATGTATTTAAAAGACCTATCTATTGATACCCCACACTCCGGGGTAGACAAAGGAAAGAAAAAAAAATCATAATTTTCTTTTAGCACCTTGTCAATGTAGTAAATACACATATGCATGCAAAGTTTCATGTTTCTAGCACTCACCGTTTATGAGGCTGCCGAGGACAGACAGACGGACCGACATGACGAAACTATAAGGGTTCGAAACTTGAACTACGGAACCCTAAAAAGTAAAGGGGATATATTCATTGATATCATCTTATCACTTCACCTCTGCATTCAATCACACACGTGATTAAAGAATATTCCAAAGTAGTTTAATATGCGACGTTCGTGATATTCATCTGAATTGTTGTATTTGTGAGATATTAATTTTATGGTAATCCAGCTTCAATAAGCTGATGGTTAAAATGGTAAATGCTTGCAGACACGTCTGTTTAGCGACACCTCAAGTTAACATTTTATAACATAGTACAGTCACAGAATAGGGAATAGTACAGTGTACTATAAAGAACGGAGTTAACGGAGGAGTTGCCGAAATCCAAAGTTTTTTATTGATAAATGGGGAATTATAAAACGATCGAATAAAAAAAAAGTTAGCGACTGATGATGACATACTATTTTAATAACTTGAACGGTATGAATTTGAGTAAGCGAAAAATTAAATAAATTAACGACGAATGTTAATAAAAAAATCCAGAAAGAGCTTACAAAAAGTGGGTTGTGATTAATCAATTTCAGATATTAATATTCTTCAACTTCAATATTAAGATAGATTCGTTTTTTTTTCAAATGAGGTTTTACATAACTTAATGTCACTGAAACGAAATGGCTAGGTTAGAACATGATAAAACAACGCCAAGTAAAGTGGGTTTAGTATTCGAAACATTTCATTTAAGATAAAATGCCGCTCAGTATAAAAAAAACATTTGCCAAATATTGATAAAATGCAAGACGTAACGTTGACATTCAAACAAATATTAGGTCGCTCAAATGTTATGAAGTTTCTCATTTTGTATTGTAAGTAACTCAAATTAATGTTTGTAAGTTGCTGTTCTGTTGATTTCTCGTCACTCGCAGTCAGTCGCTCACTTAGTAATACTATAACGTAAATTTATTATTTTTGACACGTAAAACTTTATTTTACAGTCCCTCGTTTTAATACTACCCTTTATAAATCTATACAACCAGTCTAGGTAAGCAATCTGTTATTCTACTTGTTCCAAAAAACATTTTAACATAGAAAATATAATTTGTTTTGCTAACCTTTATTCTCCACAATAATACATGTCCTTCAAAGTAAACAATAACAGGTATCGAAACCTTGAAATTGTAAGAAAAAAATAAAAATGATTGGAAAAATACAATGAAAATAAGCTTGTCATTATTAAGGGCTAATAATTGCCTCGTTAAAATGCTATTGTTCAAAAATTTACACCAATATCTACTAAGGCTTTATGACATAAGTAAGTCATTATTTACCTGTAAGGTTTCGTAAGCTGTATTTTATTAGGTGTGAGGGCTTCAACGTTGTCTGCCGGTATTCTCTTTAAGGCGGCACCTTGAAGATTTTTGTGTTTTTTGACTCACTGTATCTCTCAATCTGCGCAAGTAGGTACTAGGTCACCGCAGTCGCGAAACGTACCGTTACGCTGCAGCATATATTTGAGCGAAGCGAGTTTAAATTCAAAATTCTGGCATCGTAATAACCTGGGTAATTCTGTAAGCTATTGATGAGTGCAAGAAAATCCGAAATCGGCCGAGTATTCGCTGAGAAACAATTTAACATAAATTGTTTGAAAAATAATTTGAGTCACCCGTTGAGAGCTCCGCTCGCCTTCGACTCGCTTCGCTCAATAATGATTTTCAGATATAAATTATTTAATCATATAAACTAAAGTCTGAACAGGCTGAAAACGCGTTTTCTGATAATTTTCTCGATAGAAAATTAAGCCAAAGTGCACCGTCTATTATCTTTTTTTGTTTAGTGTAGATAAACAACAACATATTAGATGCTGAAACTTGACCACAAGAAAGGTTATCAACTGTATTAAAGCCTGTAAAATAAATTTTTAACAAATATTCTGTAATTTTTGTACAAATGGAGGAAATGAATTTGACACTTACGCCGTCTAGTTCTGGCGTGCGTACACTACCCCTTTTATTTCTCCTTTCAACACTATACGGAAGTCTAGCGCTCTATTCCTTTCCCACTTTGCGATCAGTCGTCCGCTACCTTTGCCAGCGAGCGATTTTACCTTTTCCGAGGTATCGAGGTTTAAGTGTGGGCAAAGGCATGCTCAGTATGACCAGGCCTCCGTCACTCACTCAAGGCCGCGCGCTATATACCTACCGCTCGGGGTACCTTCGAGGGCTGCCGAACGCCCGCCTGAGCGCTCGCATCGCACCGCACTGCACGTTTTCCGCGCTTACGCTTCGAAATGCAGAAACCACGTAATTATTGTGCGGATTATAGTAGGTATGCAAATATGGTATACACTATTTTAATAATAACCAAATACATTTTTAACTTCGGTTTCATTTACTTACATTTCCTTTTGTTTTTCGTGCACCGGGATTAGGTACGTTATGTTTGGCTAACATAAAAAACGGCCAAGTGCGAGTCGGACTCGCCCATGAAGGGTTCCGTAGCAGCAAGTAACATAACATTTTAATTTTTACGATTTATGGCGTACTTATTAAAAAAAACTACTTACTAGATCTCGGTCAAACCAATTTTCGGTAGAAGTTTGCATGGTAATGTACAACATATATATATATATATATATATATATATATATATATATATATTGTTTTATCATTCTCTTATAATTTTAGGTGGGGGGGGGGGGCACATTTTACTCTCGTGCAAACTATTCAGTTTAGAAAAAAATGGTATTAGAAACCTCAAAATCATTGTTGATGACCTATCCGTAGATATTATTTATTTTCTTTTTAGGGCTTCTTTTTAGGGGAAATACAGAACCCTATAACTAAGACTTCACTGTCCGTCTGTCACCAGGCTGTATTTAATGAACCGTGATAATTAGTAGACCTTGAACCGTGATAATTAATACCTTAAACCGTGACGTAGTAAATAATGTATTTATGTTGCCAAACAACAAATACTAAAAACCAGAATAAAATTAATATTTTAGGGTACAACCCATACAACAAACGTGATTTTTTTGCCGTTTTTAGTTATTGATCAATAAAAAAATATAAATCATTATGTAAAACTAAAACATATTGGATTGACTAATAAAAAAAATAGTTGATTCGTAACATTCGTTTTATCACAATAATCATCATAGGTACAACCCTAGCGCATTCTTACGATGGCGTCACTCGCACGGCGGGCAACATAGTCTCGACTCTATGAACGCGTGTTTAAGGTACAATTCTCCTCGTTCTGTGGAGCAGGTATTATTATTGAAATTTTGTAGGTTAATATAGAGCAGGTAGTTTCGTTTTTGTATGGGAGTGATGTATCTGTTACGTAGTAACTATTTATTAATCTGTGGTATGACAGCAGATGGGCTTTGTCATAGATTTAGAACTAAACGAGCGAAGCGAGCGGGTTCCCGGGTGCTTTGTCCACTACACTGATATTTTCATTGATATTTTCCTGCGGGTTTGCGGAATACTAACTGTTCACCGCGTTTTCGCTCGCATGATATATTTGTCTCATTCCCGATTCCCATGGGAACAACACATCACCGGGATAAAGTAAGCCTATTCAATTCAAACAAACATAAATCAATATTTTCTTCTATATAATTAGTATAGATTGTACAGTAATGTACCGAATATGAAACATATTTTAAACAAATAAAACTTACAAAAAAAGGCGATGCCATCTAAATATTTGCCCTCCATTCAGTCTCTTATAAGCAAGTCTGTAAACTTATGAAAACATTGCTATACAACTGCGAATAAAATAATGTTTTCGATGTCTGCTTGGATATTTCTTTTGAGATCACTAATAATAATAGTTCTTGGTTCGTTAGAATAAAATTTCAAGTTATGGTACCCATAAGGCCCCATAAGAAAACATCACATGGTGTGATATCCGGCTACCAGGCCAGGTATCCGAACCGGGAGATCAATTTATGAGAAAAAAGAGCGTGTGGTATGATGGCGGTAGCACCATCTTGCTTAAGTCGTGTATTTCTGAAAGCGTAAATATCTTTCAACTATTGGACGTAAATAAGCTTCCACCGTGTCGAATGTCGACCATATCGTTCGGAATTCTATTTTACCGATTTACCTCTTTCGTTCTCAAAAAAGGCCTTATAATTCCAGAGCCAGAAATAGCGCACCATACAGTCAACTTTGGACTATATTATAACTGTCTTTCATGCTTCTGTTTCGATTTATCAGGAGCCCAATATCTGCAATTCTGCTTGTTAATCAAGCCTCACCTGTGCGTCTTTCCTCGGCGTACAATTGACCACCCGTGAAGTAGGCTTCGATTACAAAATCGCGATGCGGTCCGCTCCAACGCTCCATCATCGCGAATATAACCCCGAACAGACAACGCATCGTCTATGTGTTCACCCTGCTTCCGTAATGAGTTCTGTAATGAGGCAGGCCTCATTACAGAACTTATAAAATATGAACTTTCCCAGAGGACACACTGTACTGCTGCTAATTGGTAGATAGGTATTAGGTAACGTTAAATATTGAAATACAAAACTGAAAGACTTGAATTTATGATCATGAAGTATTTGTTTACTATTACTACTATATTACTATTTGTTTATGTGGTAAAAGATCTGAAACCAATTAGAAAACATGTAGAGGACGCAGCAATGTGACTTTATGCTAGATGTGTTTAACATTTTTTGATACTGGTTTTCGTTTACTATTATATATTCTACATTAAATTATCATTATCTTTTAATCCCAGTTGCAACTAAAGTATTAACAAGTATGACCTTCTACCCGTTTGGATAGAAAGCCGAGGACCACAAGGAAACCACTAGGGTTCCGTAGTCACGGAACCCTTGACCGAGACTGCGAGACTGCCTCGTAAATCAATTTCGCTCTACGTTATGTCATAACGTAGTACAATTACGTTTCGCGGGATCAGATTTTGAGTGCCAGGTAAAACGGCGTAAGCTGAAGTTTGCATTAGTGTAAGTGATCACGAAAAGTGGAGCAAAAATCGAATCATAAATCTCGGCGTAACATCGTCGGTGTACATACATTAAAAAAATATACCGATCGAATTGAGAACCTCCTCGTGAAGTCGGTTAAAAAGGCTGTGTTGTAGCTGGCTGTGTGTACAACACATTTGTGTGTAAAACAAGTCACATTATACGTTCACGTATGTGCACTCACACAAATGCAAAACTTAGCTTATGCCTTTTTACCTATACCACTATGAAGGTAATCCTTCATCCCTATAAAATATCCTTTCCTTATATTTATTAATAAAACCTACTTATAAAATCATAATCTTCTATAAAATGAATGAAACCCTGTAAGTAAAATTGCAATATTTTATTAATACGTTCACCGTCTCGTCTTGTCAAAGGTTCTCTTTAAGTCAGTCTAAAGAGAACCGTCTGTAAGTAAAATTTTCTTTTTAAAAGTACTAACAGACGCTCCAATTTGGTCGGGCCCGACCACCTGACCGCAACCAAATTGGAATGTGTGTAGGGCGGTCGGCCCGACATAATTATTATTAATACTGGTCGGACGTGCTCGGTTCGCCGACGCATCCGACAAGCCGAACGTCCAACCAAATTGATACGTCTGGAACGTTCGTTCCAACCGAGCTCAGCCGTATTCGCGACTATACAGGCTGGAATTTTTTAACGACACCTGGAGGGAAAGTACTCTACATGCTGGAGATAGACAATTCTACTCAAAGGAAACATTCCTCTATTTTTAAAAAGAAACAGAACTGCACTAACGGATTTTCGAAAATTCGTTTGTACACCGGGGAATCGAACCGGGTAAAATCCGAAAAAATAACAGACTGTACTTTTATGGCATCGATCGATAGGGTCAATCATAAGGATCAAATCTCTCTAACAAACGTGGTAAATTAAATGAAAGGAAAACCATGAAATCTAAACTTTTTTAATTGAACGAAAAAAAGGGTATACTAACTAATTATTAGCTCGAAATGAGCTCCATTTTATTGGATACAGAAATTTATTCTTTTAAGGAATTCATTTTCAGTAACTTTTAATAGCGAGTTGTGATGAATATTCAAAATCGTATTGTGTACCTCAGTTCTTAACTCGTTTACAGTTGCATAGGAATTTTGGTAAATTAGATTTTTTACATATCCCCATAAAAAAAAATCTCACCAAAGATCTCACCCCTTTAGATTTTTTTATGCGAGATTTTATGATTGAGATTTTATGCGAGACCACCAGGTCTCGCAGGCCATCTGATTGTGCCGTTTGTACCAATCCAGGTATTGAAATGGTTATTAACATAGGCAGTGGTGATTCTGCAGTTATGGGCCGGAGCACCATCTTGCTGTAGAATTACTTTTTTTTTTTATTTATTTTATTTATTTATTATTACATTTATACATTTTACAGCCAATAAATTTATCCTGTAAACATACATAGGTTTGTGTAGGATAAACCGTTCTCTTCTCGTTAACTTCTTCACGAAGGTAGGTAGTTCATACTTAAATACTTACTACATACAAACTTGGTTTCGCTCTTCCTCGGGTAAAACATTTAACTCATTTCTTAAGAGGTCCAGTAATTCATATAGATACTTGACAGTGTTTAGATGACCTTCGTACACGTGGACTAACACAACTGTATTTCTCATAATTCCGCACCAGACGTTAAAAGAGAATCTTACTTGACTGTTAGTTTCATGAACACGAACAGGATTCACTTGAGACCAATAATGGTTATTGCGGCGGTTGTACATGCCGTTATTACTAAAGTTGGTTATTTAATTAAAATATGGAATAAATGCCTCACGCAGTTGTGTCCAGACAGCATTATAATCGTGCAAAATAGTTTATCTAAATAGTTCTTAGTCATTTTAATGAATAAATGACGTCAACGATAATTAATAATTACTAACATACCTAAGTAATCTGATGGAGCATTGAGTAAAAGTGCTTTATCTTATCCCATTGAATTTACAAGTTTAGATTTCAAGGTTTTCCTTTCATTTAATTTACCACGTTTGTTAGAGAGATTTGATCTTTATTATTGACCCTGTCGATCGATGCCATAAAAGTACAGTCTGTTATTTTTTCGGATTTTACCCGATTCGATTCCCGGGTGTGGCAATCGAATTTTGAAAATCTGTGAATGCAGTTTAGTTTCTTTTTAAAAATAAAGGAATGTTTTCTTTGAGTAAAATTGTCTATCTTCAGTATGTAGAGTACTTTCCCTCCAGGTGTCTTTAAAAAAATCCAGCCTGTATATTACCTTACTCTATGTTCGAACGACACGCGGAGAATGCGATAACAGAGCGCGAAATAATAGTGAACATTTTGGAATTACATAAAGACTTTCTTTGTCTGTGGGACTTAACCCACAAGGACTATAATATATAAGGACATAATAATATATAAGGACATAATAATATATATAAATACATATTTTGCCCATTCTTTTCTATTCTTTTTCATTTCTTTTGGGGCACTAATGTAGCTGGCGCTATAGCGGCTATCACTTGCTTTGAAAGAGCAGGTGGCATGCTTTGAATATATAGATGTACATGGGGCACACTTTAAGTTTTGCACTTCTAGCTAATCGGAACTATTTGAATTTCGAATGTTATATTTTTTTAAACGTTGCAACCTTAGTAATAAAAAAAAACATTTGGCGGGAAATCATTTGTCAATAGTTTTTTATCACACATCAAAGTTCTACGTACCTATGCAACGAAAATGGAACTAAGTCGAAAAGATTTTAGAGCTATGATTTTTTATGATTTTAAAAGTTCTCTCTCTCCGCAAGACTGTGCCGCTCGTCTTCAAAATGCTTTTGGGACAGAAGCACCTTGTTTGAGCACCGTGAGGCGATGGTTTGCTGAATTTGAGAGAGGTCGAGTTTCTTTATATGACGAATTTCGTGAAGGGCGGCCTTCAACTGCCGTCAACGAAAATAATGTGGCTCCTGTTAAGCGGTTAATTGAAGAAAACCCGCGGATTACCTATGAGACAATTCGAGGACAATTGGGAATTGGTATGAGCCAAATCCAGAAAATTTTACACGAAGAATTGAAAGTTCGGAAACTTTGTTGTCGTTGGATCCCTCATGAACTGACAGCGGAGCAGACGTGGGCTCGCGTGCAATGGTGCTCACAGATGCTACTGAAGTACGACCACGGACATTCTACTGCTGTTTATGACATTGTCACAGGAGACGAAACGTGGATTTATTGTTTTGAACCCGAAAAAAGAAACAGCAATCTTGTGAATGGGTGTTTGAAAATGAGAACAATCCAACAAAAGTGAGGTAGGCGAGAAACGTTGGTAAAAAAATGATCGGGTTTTTTTTCTCAGCTACGGGTCCCATCTGTACAGTTCCACTTGAAGATCAAAAGAGTGTTAATGCCGAGTGGTATTCTACCATTTGTTTACCCAGGGTGTTAGAAAAAGTTCGCGAAAGACGACCCAAAAGCCACGTTCTCCTACATCATGACAACGCTTCTTCACACACGGCCAACAAAACAAAGTCATTTTTAGCTTCCGAAAATGTACAACTCATCACCCATCCTGCGCATAGCCCCGACCTAGCACCGTGCGATTTCTGTATTTTCCCCAAAATCAAAGATTTGATGAGAGGTTTCACTTTTACCAACTCCGAAGAATCAGTGATAACGTTCAATCAGCACGTAGAAAACATGCCTTCAGATCTGTGGTCCTCCTGTTTTAAAAAATGGTTCGATCGCATGAAAAAAATGTTTAAAATGTAAAGGAGAGTATTTTGAAAAGCAATAAACATAATATTTTGGTTTTAACATGTTTTTTTAAGTTACGCAAAACTTATAGTGTGACCTACGTATAATCAAAGGTGGCATGACGTCTGTACACTACTACACAGCCAAGGGAACTGCAACTGACGGTTGGCTGGCCAACCGTCGGAACGTCTGAATGTTGGATCGGTTGCTCCGTCGTCGGCCGCGATTTGGTCGGACCACAACCTCAGTTATCAATGCGACTGAATTAGTAGCCTGGGACAGACACTACACCCAGTGTATAATATAGTGCTAAATGCTTCAGGTTCGAGTCCTGCCGCTGACATCCGTTTTTCGAATTATAAATTTGTATCCAAGTATTTGAGAAATCGTAGCAAACTCATTACTATCTATAAAAATAATAGTTTAAAAAAACTAAAAAAGCACGCTTTTATAGAGAATGCAACTAAAAAGTAGAAAATAAATTTTAATAAGTTTGAATTAAGAATAGTGTAAATAAGAAATAAATGTATATTATTGTACAAAAAGTCAGTAGTTATAAATATTTTATTGACAGATATGAGTAGAAGAATTATCATTTTGATAATATCTTAAAATGCACCTCACGCTTTTATTTTCTACTTTTTAGTTGGATTCTTATAAAAGCGTGTTGTTTTAGTTTTAATTTTTTATTTATATAATAGTTTATTTTTAATTTTTTAGTTTTTACTTTCATTTTATTAATTTTCAATCGAATTACTGCATTGTCATCGGTCTTTGACAGGTGTGCAAAGTTTGAATTAAATCTGATCGTTCATAGTAGCGCAAAATCGAACCCAAAAGAATCGGTTACAAACAAACATACATATTTTTTATTTAATTTTAATCGAATTATTGCATTGTCATCGGTCTTTGACAGGTGTGCAAAGTTTGAATTAAATTGATCGTTCAAAGTAGGGTAAAATCGAGCCTAGAAGAGTCGGTTACAAACATACATACAAGTGAAGCTAATAAAAGCGTTGTAAAAATATAAAATGTATACCTATTAAATACATAATCACTTAATAGCCGAACTTTTAATACCTACCTACTCCGGAGGAACATAAAATAAATTTATATTCTCTGTTCATCAGAAGTATTTACAATACTTCTGATGAACAGAGAATATAAATTTATTTGTCAACACAGAATGGTTAACAATGAGATCATGGCTTCGATTACACTAATTACTAGGTATGCAATGCATGCTGCGCTGCTGTTGAAAAAAACTGAGCGAAGTGTTAAATTTTCGAACGACAACGATTACATTGTTTTCAATGGGACCATTGTTTTTTTCGGTGATTATTCCTCGATGGGATATCCAATTTTCATTTTTTTTTGTTCTAAACCATTCTCACGCCACACGTTATCACTGTGGTAAGTGTGAAGGAGACCGATCTTCAGGCGTTTAGGAGGAGTATGCGGACAAACGAAATACATGATTTAAAATGCTTAGGCACTTTAAACTATGCACCGGATTTTGATGTGGTTGTTTTAATGGTTTGAGTGGTTTTCGAGGAAGGTTTTAGTATAAAATTTGTCAAGCGGAAGTCGCGGGCGTCCGCTAGTAAGTATATAAATTATAACAGTACGTAACTTCTACTCGGTCCGTGCAATTTTCGTAGAAAGGGTACAAAGGTTTCGTATAGGTTTTATTTATTTATAATATTATGAGTAGGTATAGGTACCTACTCATAATATTATAGGAGGAGAACCAAATTACCGAACCAGCGAAAGAATCATTTTCTAGTGGTTATTTATGTACTTACTTAATATAGTATTTTTATAATATTCTTGACAAAATTGTAAAATTTTGACATTCATATGTGCTCTTTATGTGCCTAAACTGAATAAATGAGATTGATTCTTTGATTCTTTGACCTACTTATAATTCGACACTTACCTAAATTTTTAGGGTTCCGTACCCAAAGGGTAAAACGGGAACCCTATTACTCAGACTTCGCTGTCCGTCCGTCTGTCTTGAGCTGTATCTCATGAACCGTGATAGTTGGAAAGTTGAAATTTTCACAGATGATGTATTTCCGTTGCCTCTATAACAACACATACTAAAAAATAACATATACTAAATATTCATGGGGGCTCCCATACAACAAACGTGATTTTGGGACGGAACCCTTTGTGCTTGGCCGGTTTTTATAACTGCCAGTTATGTATTACGAGTCTTGATGAAATAAAAATTAAATAATAAGTGCTCCTTACTATACTATAGTACAGTATACTACGTATGCACATTAAAACCATAATAACTTGCGTACCTACTATTACGTAAGATTCCTCATGAGGAGCTGCAAAGAAAGGTCACACATGGTTCCCAGAATGCTGACTCTGTTGCCACGTTGAATGGTGATACTTATTCTTAAAAAATAAATAAATAACCAGCCTTCGGGTCCTGAGAAGCATCGAGTAAGCGTTTAGCAATGTCTATAAAGGCGGCGAGCGGTCGAACCCCATTACCCCAGAGTCTCAACCTCAAACGCCTCAAATATGTAATCACCTGCTAGGTTAGCATATTTACGCTGTTTGCTGATGCCGAAACCTTCAGCCGATGCAGCAGCAGCGCCGGCACATCCGGATGTGCTTGGAAGGTGTGAATGTGCTAAGGTGTCAACGCACGTAGCGTCCCACACCACAGGCCTTCCCATCTTCCATACTAGCAAAGACATACCATCCGTTATCTTTCCATTCGCTTCGTGCTAACCCATTTGGCTCACGTACGGCGGTGGAAAGAACCCTACGAATGATGTAATTTAGAATAGCGTGCCGAGGTATACGACCTGCGCTTCTGCTACAAGGAAGGCCATGGTGTCCCAGATTATTGACGGCTACTCCACAGTTGCAATGATGCGGAGATACACAAGGTGTGCCGAGCCGAAGGCAAGTGGTGGGTGCGGAAGGTTGTGTCGTCCAACATTGTACCGATATTGGGCGATGGAAGCGCCTGAATCCATATCCTTGACTCCCATTCTCCAACAGCTAGTAGGCGCGTACGCTCAGAAATATTGACAGAAGTGTCAATTTGAATTAATTCTCAATTTACAGAGCGGCGAATCCCACAGTCTCTGTGAGCCTAGGCGTGAGGGCAGGTCAGTGTTGGGGCAAGACATCCTCCCACCAGGCATTTAAGGCATCGGTCTTGCATCGCACCTCGGAATCAATCAGTGTATTTGACAAAATTTTCTTGACTAATTCTTCGGTGCTATGGACTGACGACAGAAATGCTGGCAGACTGAAAGTGTATTGTTTTATTTGTGTGACAGAGAAAATTTTGTTTAACGCTGGACATTATGACACCTTGGACATTCTGACAATTGGCTCAAAACACTCGTAGCTCTACATTTTTGGGCTTGAGTTCCGGGCCGGAATAAAACTCTATGTAATCTGCAAGTGTTTTCGGAGTTTGGGTGTTGAACAATAAATAAATAAGTAAGTAAGTACAAACCTATTTAGTTTAGAATAAACTTGGCTTAATTTGAGGCTCTAGAAAAGTCTTAATCGCTTTTATTAATTTATATTTAAACTGTCTACGTCTTGTACAGTAACATTGCGACAGCGAAATGGAAAGGTCCGATTAGGACTTATTATAGAAATAAGTCCTAGTCGGATTAAATTCCGCCAGTTAGCCTTTTGAGACAAATTAGTTGTAGCTTATTGGTGTAACTCGGTAAATCTAAATGCATTTTCTACTTAAATCAAAATATATATACCTACCTTTTTTTTTTAGTTCCGCGGCCCAAGGCCTCGGCCGCTCTAACGTCCGTTGCCGGGCGTCTCTGGTTACAAGCAGAACGTATTTCCAGTGGCGCCCGGCGGTATATACCTACCTGGCTAGCAAACGCCCGCGGCTTCGCCTGTGTGATATAGTTTGTGCACCTAAAGGTACATCCGAAATAAATTATTAGCCATATTGTTCGAACCATTCTCGAGATTTGCTTGAAGGAACATTCATTAATATTTATATGAGATTATACAGTCTTTGTTGTTGGCGGTACGTATTAAATCTCGTGCATCAGGCTTTCCCGACGAGAAAATGATGACCCTGATATACAAGGAAAATTTAGTTTAATGGATCGTGTCTCCGAAAAGGATTTACCTAAAGCTGGGTTCAACGTTTTCTGTTGAGACACTCTTACTTAAGCGGTTCATATCACTGTCAACTGTGCTTTGCGGTATCGCACAAGTGAAAGAAAAACTCCTCAATACATGAATATTATCAGTCTTCTTTTTTACCCACGGCGAACCGCAGACGGTATATGCATTTGGGTGAGAGGATGTTTGTTTGTGCAAACCCATGTTGCCATTTTTCTCCAAAACTACTAGTCCGATTTTAATACAGTTTCCAGTTATGGGTTTGGGTTTGATTGGTGCATGTTCTAAGGTAGGTGTTACGGTGATTGATAACTCACTAGCAAACATTTTTTTGAAGTGCACAAAAAATGTTCGCCATACAATTCAATGGACTATCACACACGACGAAGATAATAAATAATATTTCTTATTTTCGTATCTTAAGATGAATTTTTATGGCATAATAGAGAATATAATAAAAGATAAAATAGAGAAACTGTTGTAGGGGGCCTTTATGAACGCAATAAAACCCAAAACAATGGTTTTTAGAACTTTTGTCTGTTTGTCTGAATGTTTGAACACACTAATCTCAGAAACGGCTTAACCAATTTGAATTTTTGATTTCAATTTGCGGTTTGGTTTTTAATCGCTTCATAAATAAAAAAGTTATGTAGATCTAAAGTAACACGCAGGCGGAGCTGCGGGCAACAGCTAGTCTAATATAAAATACGAAATTTTTTACCGTCCGGCGGCGATGTAACAAACATCCACAATATTGACCACTATCGGGCTCATTGTCGTTGTAATGCGGAATGGATGTTTTGATGACTTAAATAATTTTATAACCAAAACTGAGAATTGTTAATTGCATAATGTATGGACGGAAATAAAAGGGTCACAATTATGTTAATTATGTCATGTATATAATTTTGTCCAGTTATTAAAATCGTGATTTATAATTTTACTAGCGTAAGCAAAGACACGGTTTTTTTATGTCTCAGAAACTATAAACGGATCTAGTGTTTATTTTAAATGAGGTACTTTTTAGGTACCTTTTTTTGGTGTAATTATATTTTATGAATAATGGTTAAGTAATAAAATAACATAGTACACCCGCCGTATTGATGTCAAAATGGCGGGTGTATTTTAATTCCGAAATAATTTCGTTCTGATCGATGAACTTATTTTTTAGACCTAGGTACAATTTAGTAGATTTTAGGTACATTTTTTGGTAAGTGGTACAACATGATTCGCAATGGTACACCCGCCACTTTGACTCTCATTGTTCTTAGATAGGTGTTACGACGACAACTCTCTTTTATCATTTTTTACTAAACGTCACTGGATATTTTCAAAATTTTAATTTTGTTTCTTTTTGAGACTTCAGTGAGACAAAGCCATGAATTTGTTGAAATACTAAGTTACTCTTTGTCTATGACACTTTAGGCTCGTGGCTTCCGCATAGCAGTTATCGGATGGTGTTATACAAACTGAATAAATAGATACATAAGGCAAATACCAAAAGAAGGTACATAAATCAAAGCACTATTTGATTACTTCTATCAAAAGAAGTCCGTTATTAAGCTTAAAAGGTATCACATTAAATTTATCGATTTTAAATCATCCGTTAATTGAACCAAAGTGCTTGCCCTGCCCAGCTCACCCCTGTTAATTAAACGAGATAAAACCAATACGTGTCGTTACGTTTGAGCTTAAACCACGATGCGATGGAAAATTCATGCCTTATTGTAACCTATGCATGTATTTTGTGCTCTAACATGTTGGGTTTTTTTTAGTACAAGGGCACCACTTATCTGAAACGAAAGTTCCAGTGGGCCAGGGGATTGAAATACTAAGTAGAATAAAGTTAACGTGTGCGTAGATCGGTTGAAATACATAGATACATACGATACACATATACCATACATATTATACTTACATAAAATAGACATAATTATAAAATAAATAAATACATACATATATATAAGTACAAATTATACAGAATACATATACATAAATATAATGATAAACATAACCTAATTATTATAAATACATATACATACAGATAATTCAGGGCAGAGAGGAGAGATAGAAATCTTTCACTTTTCTCTTAAAGGTGATGTATATAAATGTGATTTACAAATTCATAATAACGTAAAACTCATTCATCCACACCAGAAATAATAAGCTTAGGCTTGAAAAGAAAACCCGTGAAGAACCCGTACACAATTCAAAGTTATTCAAAGTTGACTTACCGTACACCCGTAAAGTACATTCAATTGTATTTCGTTACTCGTACCCAAAAAGTTGGTTCGCGCCGATGAACACCACAGACCGTGATATCGTAGGCATCCAGAGATGTCATTGTGCTAGCAGAAAGATAGAGAAATTATTGAACAGGATTCCTAATTACGTGACATACTCTTATCTTATTTTTATTTTGGACTATGTAATAGAAACATATATTTGTAAAGAAACATTCCTTAATTCTGTGAAGTATGTTCAGTATAAATCATGTTGAATCATATTATTATATATTTTTCATTTCTTTGGCGGAAAGAGACATTAGGTATAGATTTAACTTTGCGATTGTTATTGATCCTTAATGGTGGCAGGTGCGGGTCATCATCAATTTCATCATCATTTCTGTCAATTGACATGACGCCCATGACTGGGCATAGGCCTCCCCCAAAGAACGCTACACCATTCGGTAATGAAATGAAATGAAATGATTTATTTATTTGTATAGGTCACTAAATGGCTCTTACAAACGTCAGTAAGTACTTAAAATAAATAATGTCATTGCTTGTATATTAACACGTACTGCCAGATTCGCAAAGCAATAAGTAGAACCGAGAGAAAGAACCTGGCAATAAAACTCTCGGTCTTTAGCTTCCCGCATCCAGTGTCTATCTGCGACCTTTTCGATAGCGGATACTTCCCCTCACCTGTAACAATACCTCTTGGAAACGGACGTTAAGTAGTCTTACTTCACATAAACGGGTCTCTTACGCGATTATTGAGATATATCATACGTCTTTAGTCCGCGAAAATAAATATTATACCATATATCAAGAATCAATTTCATTTATTCAGTTTAGGCACATAAAGAGCACATATGAATGTCAAACATTTTACAATTTATTGCCTTATTGGCAATAAATTGTGTATTATAAAAATACTAAATTAAGTACATAAATAACCATTTGAAAATGATTCTTTCGCTGGTTTGGTAAGTTGGTTCTCCTGAGAAGATACCAGCTAGAAACTCAGGTAGATTATCCATTTTCTTTTTTAATATTGTTTTGTTTACATTGTTACAATTAGTTAATATTGTATTTATACGAGTAGCCAACAACAGAAGATTAGGGTGACCATGCATTTTTATATTAAGATATTCGTCTACATTATAGTAGCCTTTCTTCATCAAACATTTTTTTACTACTATTTTAAACTTATTAAGAGGCATGTCAACCAAATCCTGAGGAATTTTATTATAAATTTTTATACATTTGCCTACAAACGAATTACCAACTTTACGAAGTCTAATTTTTGTCATTGCCAGTTTATTTTTATTTCTTGTATTAAAATTATGGTTATCGGATTTTTTTTGAAGAGATCTATGTTCTTCCGTACATATAAGATGCTGTCGTAAACATATTGAGAAGCAACTGTTAAAATATTAATTTCTTTAAATAGTTCTTTCAGCGTCTCACGGGGTCTGAGTCTATGGATTGCTCTCATAGCTCGTTTCTGTAATATGAATATTGTCTCAATATCGGCAGCTGAGCCCCACAGCAGCAGACCATATGACATAACGCTATGAAAGTAGATAAAATAAACTAATCGTGCCGTTTTTTTCGTCAGTCAGTGACCATATCCTTTTAACCGCATAGGCAGCTGAACTAAGTCTTCCTACCAAGGCTGTGATATGAGAGCCCCGTAGTAGAGTTTACTATCTAGAGTTATCCCAAGAAAAACTGTGGCATTGACTATTTGGACTTATTCATTATTCATAGTAATATGAGTATCCTGTCTAACATTGGGCATAGTAAATTTTACACATTTTGTTTTCTTTGCATTGAGCAGCAAGTTGTTTTTTGTGAACCAATGCAATATTTCCGAAAGGGAATTTACATCGTCAAGTACTACTTTTTGTCTATCACTTTTAGAAATTAATGATGTGTCATCAGCAAATAATACTATCTCACAAAGATTTTTAGTGAAATAAGGAAGATCGTTTACGTATATTAAGAATAAAAGGGGTCCTAATATCGAGCCCTGGGGTACTCCCATGACTAATGAGGCGCCAGAAGAGTCGGTGCCATTAATGTTTACTTTTCGTACTCTACCCGTGAGGTAAGACTCGAGTAAGCCAAGTGAGCTGTTCGAAACACCATAATAACCTAATTTCAATAACAAAGTCTCATGATCAACAATTAAAAGCTTTTGATAGATCACAAAATATACCAATGGCATCCTGCTTTTCCTCCCAAGCATCAAATATATGTTTCACAAGTACAACTCCTGCATCCGTTGTGTTCCTGCCTTTAGTGAAACCAAACTGTTTGTTATGAAGTAACTTATTGTCTGTAAAATGTGAATGCAATTGATTAAATATTATTTTTTCAAAAATTTTACTGAGGGATGGGAGTATGGAAATAGGTCGAAAATTTAAAGGATCACTTTTGTCTCCTGCTTTAAATAAAGGATTGATTTTACTGTACTTCATAAGATTAGGAAACTGATTTTCATCCATACATTTATTGAATATGAATGCAAGGTGAGGCGCTATAGCGGGCACTATTGATTATATTATATTGGTTGAAATGCCCCAAAGATCCTCAGTATTTTTATATTTAGTTGTTTAAAAGTTGTTTAAAAGACAGAGTCAATATACTGAAAATCAAAGTTCACTCTACATTTATCAACACTAGACTTAAGAAGAGAATTGGCTACGTTTTTTGACGAATTTAACTTATTTGTAGTAGTGATTGGAACATTTGTGAAAAAAGATTCAAATGCACTGGCCACTGCAGAATCAGTTTTAATGTGTTTTTCATCTATTTTTAACTCGAAGGGTAGATCATGTGACTTTGCTTTACAAGTTTCTTTGTTAGTAACATTCCATATTGCCTTCGTTTTCGTATCAGATTTTTCTATTTTAGCCCGTATATAATTAGATTTAGCTATTGAACATACTTTTTTGAATAGTTTGGAGTACTTTTTAATCTGTTAATTACTTGTGGCTCATTAGTAGATGCCTTTGTCTCATATAATTCATATAATTTCCTTCTACTTTTATAGATTCCAGGCGTAGCCCAATCACTAAATTTAATTTTGAATTGATTTTTCGTATTTGATTACTCCGAACAAATCTCCGTAATGATCATTCGGGTTTTTATCATTATTCAACTCCAAAAGAGGTACTTTATTCTTAATGTTTTCTTTAAATTTTTCTAATCTATATGTTGTGTTTGGTCTACAAACAATATTTTTTGATAATGGAACATGTTGGTACTTAAATCTAGCTAACTGACCTGCATGATCTGAATTTATAAAATGAATTATAGATTTCTTAACTACATTGCTGTTAGAAAAAACATTATCCAAGCAGGTAGCTGATGTGGCTGTGGTGCGAGTTGGTTCACAAAAAAGATTTTGTACGTTAAAAGATTTAACAAAGTTGAGGAACCTTAGCGCGTTCTGAGAGTTTTCTAAAATATTAATATTAAAATCACCACATACAACTGTAGTCTTCTTACATTTACATACCTTTTTAAGGCTTCTTCCATAATGGACTCAAACAGGTAGTAATCTCCAGAGGGAGCTCTAAACATGATAGTTCAATATTTCGCTCACTTGTGAGTGCTACTACGTAATTTCTGTCTTTTGATTTTAATTTGTCATTAATTAAAATGAGAGACCCACCTCTTATAGCGGAATCTCTAGTAAACGCACTAATGATTTTATAATTATCAATATTAACTAAGAGTTCATGTTTTTTTAACCAGTGTTCAGTTAAACAAAGTACATGGATACGTTTTTCATTTAAAAATAATTCTAGTTCTAATTCTTTGCCAGAAAAACCTACAATATTTTGATGAATAATATTCATGAACATAGACTTTTCCTTTGTCCTTAAATTAAATTTGCTAGGGATTTCCTCCATTGTCCTACAACTAAGTTTAAATTATTGTCACCCTTTTTTGGAACAGATTCCAAAGTCACAAGACAAACATTGTCATTTTTCTGCTCAATAAAAGCAGATTGTTTAGCGAAGTATTTGGCTGAATAACTAATAAAATACGATAGCGAAGATGCTATCTGTCTCCTAAAATATCTATTCAAATAGAATTTATCTTCCGTCAATAACAATTTATTTTCTAAATACATGTTTATGTCAATCAGATGGAATTTATTCGGATTATGAAATGTCAATGTTTGTATTGTTTGATTTAGCTTATAATATTGTTTTCGGTCTGTGACAAGCCACGGCTATAAGGAAGTGTGAATAAAATAATATTTTTAACATCTAATAAACTCAGTAATTCTTAACAATTCACAATTGCATTTCTGTCTGCATTTCCCCTATCTCCCACCAAAATTAAAAGTGTACAGTTGCCTGTTGCAGTTTAAATTACAATCTTGAATTTTTTTAATAATGTTACAGTAAGTTAAGCCATATACATACAATATTTAGTAACATTTTGTTCTAAATATGAACTTAGTAACTGGCCCATTGATTTCCCTAATTCATCACAAAACATCACTATTTCAGATTTAACCATATTTTGTTTGGTGAGGGAACCACTGGGTTTCTTGTTGGACTCAAGTGAAGGGCTTATGTTTGAAGTCAGCGAGGAGTTACAGACCGGCTGAGGACTAAGTAAATGGTTGTTTGATGTCAATGTGGAATTTGGACTCATAAGATCCTTCATGGCCAGAATGTATTCCTAATACTCACTTTTAACATTACAATACCTATCAGTCAATATGTCTAGTGATTTTTTTAAATTATTAATTTCTGTTTCTAACTCTAAGATATTGTTATTATAATCAGAGATATTATTTTTAATTAATAATGAATACATGTCAAGTTCATCGCCTAGGTGCCTTCTCTCTAATATACTTGACATTTTGTATATACTTTTTTGTCTTTTAATAAGTTTTTCTTATGTATTTATTAATTTTCACATATTTTTTAATATTGTTTCTACTGCACTCAACCTATGCCCATCTTGTGATTGGAACAATGCGCTGTTAAGGTATCATCCTTTGTTAAATCTATTGTAATTGTGGGTTCTAAGCTAGGTTCAGTAGAAACAAGGCTGGGCACACTACCAACTAACTCCTCAAACGAGTTATATTCTTTAGTTCTCTTCTTGTAGTTAACTCTACAACCGTACCCATCGTTATATAGCCGGGCGCGCACCCTAGGGCGTTACATACCTCGGATATCAGCGGGGAGAGTACGCTCCCTCTTCCTCTCGGCCACCTCCTTTGCGAGCATGACCTGGTCGCAAAGGGATACAGCCACGTTCTACTGTCTTACTGTTTTCCACTAGAGACCATAGCTTGTAGCATGGTCTCCTACGATAGGGACTTGTAGTTAACTGCGTCAGAAAGAAATTTGCAAAAGTGCGTTGAGCAGGATACACTAAGTGATACATTAAATTAAAAACAATCAGATCAAACAATTAGAGGTTGTGGAAGGCGACCATTTTATGTATGAATATGTATATTTAACTAATCCTTTAAAATAAATCCTGAGTTATAATTAATTGAAAGAAACATGGTCACGTAAAATTGTACTGGAGTACAGATTGTATATAGAACTAGGTATAAAATTATTGACATTGCTAAACGCTTAATCGATGCTTCTCAGGACCAGAAGGCTGGCTATTTTCTAAATAAATACGTTTGCAGTTTTCAAGAGGTATAAAATTAAATGGTTCCCTTCAATTGGAACACTTCAAAATGTCCTTTTATTCTTGACCGAAATTGGATTACCGCTGACTTTTCAGTTGGATTTATTTATTCATGAGCACGAGCTCTTCACGCTCTCCATACATATGCCTACGTTTTTACGCTTACTTGTTTTAGGGGTTATTTGCACGCTGTTTACCTGACATCGTCTTCAAACACAACCATAAAATGTGAATGATATCCAAAAACAGGTCGTGACTTAAAAGTATTGAATTAAAAAAAGTTAAAACTAGTAAGTGTGTGTGTATGTTTTTTAAAGAAAGAAAGAAAGATTTTTATCGTAGGTATCTCTTTTAATGCAAAACCACTAAAACCCATCTTGTAAATGCACAATGTAAGAAAGCATCCACAGAGTTTATTTTTAGGGTTCCGTGCCCAAAGGGTAAAACGGAACGGTATTACTAAGACTCCGCTGTCCGTCTGTCTGATATTTCTGTTGTCACTAACAACAAGTACTAAAAACAGAATAAAATAAATATTTTAGGTATTACGGAACCATTCGTGCAAGTCCGCCTTTACTTGGCCGTTAGTCATTATCCAAATTAACATTATTCTGACTGCTTCGGTGGCGTGGTCGGTAGTGTATCCGCTTTCGACGCCGGAGTCTCGGGTTCGATTCCCGGTCGGGACAAACTTTGTGTGACGACACATACGTTTGTACCGAAGTCTGGATGTTTCCTATGTATAATATGTATGTATTTACAAAAAAATGTATATAAGTATTTAGAAGTTTATCTAGTACTCATATCACAAGCTCTGCTTAGTTTGAGACTAGATGGCGTTGTGTGAATTGTGTAACATATTTATATTTATTTATTGTTGATAATAATGGCCTCCGTTTAGATTGTAAAGTAGAAAATAAATGCCTTCATATGCACCATAATAAGTGCATTCAACTTTTCTGTTTTCTAAAGTGCAGCAAAAACAACTTTGTCGTGTGTAGGACAATACACCGTGTTCATTGTAATACAATTAAATTCGTATTCTGAGCGAGTGTATACATCCGTGATTTTTATTTTTATGACGTCAGTTTATGCTGTGCGAGTTTTTATTTGAGACTGGTGGCGAGTATATTAGTATTTTATTTAACCCTGTCTGTTATTTCATCTTACACCGTTTTTCCACAAAAATACATTTACATGTTATGTTGCTTCGCTGATAGTTTGTTTTTATAATAAAATGGCACTGTTTTTGGTCATCCTACAAAGTTATTTTTCCTGCAATGCGTAAGTACTCCCTATATAACTTTTTTTTCTTGGTCTCAAATATGTAACTGGTCAGCAATGTCGACATGCACATCGATGGGTGCATCCCAACCGATGAAATCAGGCTTATTTATTATTTTGACTTACCTACCATTCGACTTACCCTTTCAGATTAGGTTTATGTTTATTAAGATTGCTTAGCTATTTTGACTTTTTACTGGTGCGACCATAGAGAGGTCCATGGGTGCGACTGTAGTGTAATTTCTCAGTAGGTACCAAACGAACATCCGTTCTTACCTAGCTGCCAGTGCATAAATAAGATAAATAAATGCACAGCTAAAAACTTATCGCCCTTCAATTTATAAGCATCAGATAAACATTTTTTACCGCAAATATATTTTTTCCCTGCAAATAAAACAATTGTTTAACAATTACTAGTACTAGAAATAATTCAAAATTATACATCAACTAGCGATCCCGGCGAACTTCGTACTGCATTAATTTTTCTAATGTTCCGCACTTCTTTATTTTCAAGAAGAAGCTTCTCCTGATAATAACGAACACAACAAAAAAAGAATGAGAGAATGAATTAGGAAAGCGATTTTTTATTAGTGATTAGCAGTTAAATACTACCCATTAAACTCGTAAATCATTTATTAGTTTGCTTAGCTCTTAGGAGCAGGTAGACATTTACTGCTACTTCTGACGAATATTGTAAATGCGAAAGTTTAAACCCGTTTTTTTTAAATTCCGCGGCCCAAGGCCGCGGCCGCTCTAACGTCCGTAGCCGGGCGTAAGTTTAAGCCCTGAATGAATTTAATACAAGTATCAAATTGACAACCTGGAATTTTTAATTAAAAATATTTTGACTTTGGATATAATCTCATGTCGATGGCTTGTTATATTTACCATGGCTCATGCCCATCGAAATTATGTATGGCAATCGTCACTATAAATACATCTCACATCTGGACTGACGATGTAAAAATGTACTTATACATCTGCTAATCAAATTTTTATGTCCCGTATGTTTAAAAGTATTGTCTCCATATGAATAATGACTTCATTCTTCTCAGTAGAATAGGTACATAATAAGCCATGCCTGCTTTGCCTGCCTATTTCCTATAAACCCTGGGTTATTTAACCTCCTGAGACCCCTGGTGCTCAAATGATGTATATTAAAAAGTGTGTTATACATAAGTTTGATCTGCAAGAACCCCGTCTCGGGTGAAGGCCTTCTCCAAAGAGTTCCACTTTTCCCTACCTTGTGCGACATGTAACCAGTGGGAGCCAGCCGTCTTGGCTACATCATCGTCCCATTTAGTGAGAGGTCTACCTCTGCGACGTTTACCACTGGGACCTGTCCATGACGTCACTCTTTTTGTCCATCACTCGTCCTGTAGTCTCGCCACGTGTACTGCCCATTTCCATTTTAGTTTTTCAGAGTGACATAGAGCATCAGTGGCTTTTGTTCAGCGTCTTATTTTTGAATGGCGGATTTTTTGTATCTTTCTTATATTAAGCATACTTCGCTCCATCCCTCGTTGGCAAGTAGTTATTTTATTTCTGATTTCCGAAGTGTACTTCCAGGTCTCACACCCATAATGTAGGCACGGTAGGAGACAGGTCATCATCGCTTTAGATTTGATTTGTATAGTTAAATTACTTTTAAATATTTCTCTCAAACTCCAATATTTGTTCCAAGTTAGCTGCATTCTTCTTTCTATTTCCATAATATTGCTCCTCTTTTTAAAACTAATTTGCTTCCCTAGGTATATATAGCTTTTGGTATATTTGAGACATTCGTTTTCAACTAAGATTCTTCTTTCTGAGCTGTTTGTCATTACCATTGTTTTCGAGAGGTTCATTTCTAGGCCTACCGGTTTGCTAAAATGATTAAGAGAATCAATCATCAGTTGTAGCTGTGTTCTGGATTCTGATAGTAGTACCACATCGTCTGCAAAGCGGAGATGACTCAGGTATTTCCCGTCCACAGCTAAGCCGCACTCCTTCCAATCCGCAGCTTCAGCAGATTTCAGAGATATGCACTCCCGGGTATGATGTCGACCAGCATGCCAAATTTGGTCAAAATCGGTCCAGCCGTTTCGAAGTAGTTGGCACACAAACGATTTACACTTGTTGCCTAAGATAGAGCTTCGCTTCGCTCCGCTCAATAATATTTACTTTATTTACAGAGTTTTTTTTTGTATAAAATCTGTAGAGGTAGTATTTAGTTACGTACCTGTATAAACCATAGTTACATATAACCAGTACAATGTAAAGTTGTAAATTCACCGAATTTACAACTTTCTGAGATAATAACTCTCAGATCTCTCACCGAGACCGAAACATACAAATACCTAGGTATGTCAGAGTCGTTGGGTATAGCGGTAGAGGATATTAAGAAATCGGTGAAAGACCGTTTTTTATGGCCGCCTGACAAAAGTTCTTAACAGTTTTTTGTCTGGGGGTAACAAAATGCGGGCTTTCAACGGTTGGGTAATGCCTTTATTGTTGTACTCCTTTGGCATACTTAGGTGGACTCAAACGGAACTAGACGCCCTGGATAGGCGAGTCCGTCAACAACTGACATTGCATCGAATGTTACACCCACGATCTTCTGTCATGAGACTGTACATTCGACGGAACTTGAGGGGTCGAGGAATTTTAAATGCCAAGAACCTCCATAACCGTGAAGTGTGCAGTCTGAGGTATAACTTCCTACAGAATGGGTGTGGCATTCATTGCGATGTCGTGATGGTTGACAAGGGCCTGACACCTCTTTCCTTGGCTAACGAGAACTGGCGTAAACCAAAGGTGCTAGGTACTGAAAACCGTAGGGCCATGGTAGGGACGTATGGAAGAGTAAGGAGCTACACGGGCGGTTCTACCGGGTCTTAACAGGACCCGACGTAGACCTGCTCGCTTCGGTGAACTGGCTGCGTTTCGGTGACCTCTTTGGGGAAACTGAAAGGTTTTGCCTGTGCAATTGCAGATGAGGTTATCAAGTCGAACAACTATAGGAAATATATCAGGACGGTACGGTCGACATTTGTCGAGCATGCCACCGTCCTGGTGAATCACTTCGCCACATTATTTCCGGTTGTTCGTATCTTGCTCACACCGAGTACTTGCATAGGCACAATCAACTGGCCAGGATCATCCACCAGCAACTTGCTCTTCAATACGGCCTTATTGAGTCCGAGGTACCGTACTATAAGTACACACCAGTGCCAGTTCTCGACAATGGTCGTGCATTGCTCTACTGGGACCGATCAATCATCACGGACAGGACTATTGTTGCCAATAGGCCTGATATCGTGTTGGTAGATCGGGCTCAGCGCCGGGCGGTGCTCGTCGATGCCGCCGTTCCGCATGACCGGAATCTCGTTAAGGCAGAGAAGGACAAACTCTCTAAGTACCTCGATCTGACCTTCGAGATAACCGCCATGTGGGACGTAGACTCGACGATCATTGTCCCGATAGTCGTTTCGGCAAACGGACTAATAGCGAAGAGTCTCGATCACCATCTCAAGAGACTCTCGCTAGACTGTTGGATCAAGGGTCAGATACAGAAGGCTGTCATCCTCGACACGGCACGCATCGTTAAGAGGTTTCTCAGTCTGTGACCTCTACCGCTGGTAGTTTGGGCCCTGCTCCGCTACTGGTGGTGGTCTGACATAGATTTTTTATAATATTATATGTAACTTTTTATAAAAATATTGTAAAAAAAATGTATGTTAAGAAAATAATTGGAATAAATGGGATAATAAATATCTGAATCAAATTTGCACATTAAATAAAACGAGTAGGGGGAGGGGGGATTTTATTGACTTTTCTTTACAGTCATTACTCCATTACTTCGAGCAAAAAGTTATTTTTTCAACAAATGTCCGAAAAAAACAGTCCTGGGTCTCAGGAGGCTAAGTGAAGCATGAAGAGGCACATCACTAGGTCGTGAAGTTGAGGGTCACACTCTAATCTCTATAGTATTTGTGTACTGTGTTAGTTCCATCGGGCAGGCGACGTCAATCTGGCGAACGTAATATTAAAAATGTATGTACATTTCTTTTTCTTCATTTTGTTAAAATACCCGTTTAGAAAAAAAATACATACCGCTCACGGTACCTAACCTACTGTTGCCCTGGTATCGGGTTATTATGTCCGCGTGGGTGTAAGGGAGGGTTTCAGCAAGTAATTATATATATTAATCACAATTGGGTTTATAATGTAAAATTCATAATTGAATAAAAGCTCTCCTTATAAGTACTTACATTTAATAATTACACATGTGACGTGCCTATTTAGACTGAAAGTTACAGAGGATAATCTAGAAGGAGACACCATTATAATAGTTTGATCCTTATTCAAAATAATCATCATCCACTGAGCCCTTTCCAACCCACTCCGGGTCGGTTTTCCAGTCACACTGTGATGCGTGAAGGAACTACCATCTGACGTTCACAACCCATTGGCGATATCGAACTTCTATAGCTACCTATAGAAGTTCCAGCCAGGATTTTGAGGCCTCCAACTTCCCGTAACGGCTGCCATACATATTCGTATGGCAACCGGGACGAAGGAGTCTCCGTGTCTGAAAGGGTTACCCATCCTACTCCTTTGGAATGTGTACCGCTTACCACTAAGCATCGAGCAACATAATATATATGAGCATTACCTACTATTAAATATAGGTGGGTTCCGTTCACAATAAGTTTATAGGTAATATCGTCCGTTTAGTTTTCTTTGCTCTTTTATTTTTGTTACGGTTAGGTTTTGCTTATTCCATATATTTTCGATGTTCTAGTTTTTTTTCCCTGTCATGGTTTCCAAGATCCATTCAATCATCATTCCAAAACCAGCGCTGTCTGCCTTGCACCACGCAGACAGCATGACGCTGAGAGATGGCCGTTTAGTTCACATATTAGTATTGTTATTTTTCTTTTTTTTTGTAAGCTATTGTTGTTTTCGTTGTTTGTTACTTTATGTTATAAGGTTGTAAAGTGGAGTAATAAATGTTTTTCTTTCTATTTTATGCCTGACCACGAGTTAAATTATCACGGCACGTTAGTTACCCGCACCACCTAGATGAAAAATGAAGTATAGGAGTAAAATTCACTCCTAATACCCTAATCAATTTCCACCGAGATACGGCCTTTTTTTAATATATTTAGGTCGATAAATTGACGCCACCCGCCTGATGGTAAGCTGTGGCGACGTCTGGCGATTGTGGGCGACTCTCGCAGTACACAGGAATACTATAGAGAGTGGCCCTCAACTTGACGACCCAGTAATGTACCTCTTCACGCTTTGCTCAAAGAACCCAGGGTTATATGTTGGAGGAAACACGTGCGCAGGCAGGGCGTTCCAAGCCACTATCGTTCGGCAGAGAAACGAACGTTTAAAACGCTCGGTTCTCGCGAAGACGGTTTCCACGGTATGAGAGTGACATCTCTGCCCGGCACGCGATGTTCAGGATCGGAAGGGAGAGGGTGGGATCAGGTTGAAGATCTCTTCAGAACACTCACCGTGGTAAATACGGTAGAACGCGGCCAAGGAAGCAATTGTTCGGCCCTGGGCTAGCGGCTCAAAGCTTCCCGGTACCTCCGGACAGTCTATAATGCGAACAGCGCGTCGCTGCATAGCGTCGAGTGCGTCCAGCAAATACTTCGCGGAGCTGTCCCAGAGGTGAGAGCAGTATTCGACGCAGGGTCTAATCTGCGTTTTGTACAGCAGACACCTCTGGTGCGGTGTAAAGAATCGCTTTACCTTGTTCAGTATTCCTAGTTTCTGCGAAGCTAGCCCAATACATCGCCCTGTAATTTCATTATGGATGAAGCTAGCAGTCTAATTGTTGGTTGAGTCGAGAAACCATGCGCCTATTGGTTATTCCCCTTTCCATCATTCTCTTTTTTCATGAACTTACTGTATGTTGACTTTACGACTCGACTGTGATAAGAGTTCATGCAAGCAAATGCACACAGGCAATCAAACTTTATTTCTTCAAACAAATCTTTAGGGAGGTACTGTAAGGATCCGAAATTCCCTACTAATATTGTAAAGAGGAAAGATTTTAGTGTTTGCATTGCATAGGCTCCCGTAACTATAATACTGAACCGGTTTTGGAACTTCTTTCACTAATAGGGCTAGTACTACTATATGGTCTCTGAGTTCTACAGGCTACTTTTTGTCTCGGTAATGTGTTCCCGAAGGAATTTGGAACGTGAAAAAAAGTCTTGTGCAGATATGAGCTACTGTTATACCCACAGACCTAGAATCCCAGTCAGACCAATTGCTACCGCCGCCGGGCGCCACTGGAAATACCTTCTGCGTGTGAGCCAGAGACGCCCGGCAACGAGAGCGGGCGAGGCCTTAGGCCGCGGAATTAAAAAAAAAGACCATCTACGATGTCGAGACAAGATAGCTTTTTCACAATATACACAAATACAATGTAATTAAAGTTAACAGCTTTTTACTGAATGCAAAGTATCTACGTTTTTTATGGGAGAAATACAGTGTTTAAAACAGATTGTTGCTGGCTACATGGTTTCAAACCAAAAGTTTTCAATAGAACGTCGTACGGGTGTGGTAATTTGGTTTTAAACCACTGTCTACGCGATTTTAAATGTCTGTTTCAAAAACAGTGTATTTTGTCCCTTTGTACATACCTATAAAAAAATGTATGTTTATCTGTCTTTCTGTTTGTTCGGGCTAAACTCATAAATGACTGATTGTTAGAACTTTCACTAGTAGAAAGCTGATGATATAAAAAGTACTTTAGGATATTTTTTATCCCGGGAACGGGTTCTTGTGGGAGTTGGGAGCTAAAACTGTATTACACGGGTGAAACCTCAGCATCAGCTATTTATATTCAAAAACTAACACAAATTATTTTCATTATATGTAAAAATAGTGTGCATTTAAATCTACAACTTTGTTATGCCTGCATTTTATCCTGTAATATACTAGAGATAGGTACACAACAACCCTTGCGAATGCAATTTGCAGAGTGCTTTATTATTTATTATCTCTTTTTAGTTATCCACCCTGGAAAGTGTAATGTATAAAATCGAAGTGTTCCTTTGTAATTCGAAATGAACATTAACATAATATGGTCTTACTAACATTAAAAATGAGGGCTCGTGGTCTAGATTCTATTGGTAACCGACAATGTTAACACATTGCAAAGGTTAAGCAAAATCTAGTCAGGCCGGTCTTAGGATGGGTGACCATTTCTTAAGACATTGAGACCCTTCCGTGCCTCGGAGAGCACGTTAAGCCGTCAGTCCCGGTTGTCATACGGACATCTATAGCAGTCGTTAAGGTTAGTTGGAGCCGTAAATCCAAAATCCGACCGGTCTAACAATAGAACTTTAATATCGCCCATGGGTTGTGTACGAGTAGGTCAGATGGCAGTCGCTTCCCGTGAAATATCGAAGTTCGGCTAAATCGCAGTTAGACTGGAAAGCCGACTCCAACTGCATTGAGAATAGACTCGGTGGATAATGACTAACATTAAAAATAACTATTATTAAAAACTTCTCTGGCTGTCGGTTCGTTCCAGCTATTTTTCTTTTAGTGGTACTGGCAGATAGCTACATAATAAATATTAAGTAGTAATATGCTAAGAGAATTATAATTATAATTATATATAATTTTACCCAGATAATTATCCCAGAGTCTGGAACTTGTGCCCGGTAAATGGCAATAGGCTCGCCCCCTATTACATGGGACCTAACATAGCTGGCGAGATGTGGGTGTGTTTGCACACCTCTGCCTACCCCTTCGGGGAAAAAGGCGTGATGCTATGTATGTATGTAATATGCTACAAGTCCAATGCCATTCCCGACGATTCTGTTGGTACAGCTAGTTGTACAAATATGACTTTCAAGTAAATAGTCATTCATTTATTATTTACTAGCTGTTGCCCGCAGCTACGCCTGCGTGTTACCTTAGATCTACATAACTTTTTCATTTATAAAGCGATTGAAAACCAAACCGCAAGTTCAAATCAAAAAATCTAATCATTTCTGAGATTAGCGTGTTCAAACATTCAGACAAACAGACGAAAGTTCTAAAAACCATAAATAGTGAACTCCACTGCGGGTGACGTAACCTGTTCTGAAGAGCTCTTCAATCTGATCCCACCCTCTTCCTTCCGATCCCGCACAACGCGTGCCGGGCAGAGATGCCACTCTCACCCAGTGGATAGCATGTTCGCGAGAACCAAACGTTTTAACCGTTTGTTTCTCTGCCGAACGATAGTGGCCTGGAACGCCCTGCCTGTGCACGTGTTTCCTCACACATATAATCCTGGGTTCGTTAAGCGGAGCGTGAAGAGGCACATCAGTAGGTCGTCAAGTTGAGGCCCACTCTCTATCGTATTGTGCTGTGAGAGTGGCCCACAATCGCTAGACGTGCGTCGCCACGACTTACCACCAGGCGGGCGGCGTCAATTTGGCAAACCCAATATAAAAAGAAAACCTACGACAAACTTATTATTTGCGGTTGGTACAGTACTCGGGTTTAGGGATCGAACCGCAAAATTAAGTTTGTTTTTTATTGTATATACTTTTCCGGGATAAAAAGTACCCAGTGTGGTACCCAGGATATTAAAGAATAATTATACCAAGTTTCATCGTAATCGAACCGGTAGTTTTTGCGTGATGCCTGAACAGACAGACAGACAAAAAAAAATTTTATCACATTTTTGGGTTCGGTGTCGGTCTAGTAACGCCCCCTGCCATTTTTTTTTGATATCTTTAATGTACAGAATTTTCACTTCTACAGATTTATTATAATTATAGATTTATGTGGTTACATATAATGTAAGGATTTCTCAGCAAAATGACGCGTTATCCTTATACCTTGAAAGATCAAATTCGTGCTTAATTACCGTTCAAAAACAATCTACAAGAAATTATACGAGTGTAGGTAAAGTTTAAACTATAACAGTAAAACATTTCAATTTCGCTTTAACGACAAAACAATGCATTTATTACAAAACTAGAATTGCCATTTTGTTATCAGTTCGAATCTTCAAGATCTCATTGGAAACAATAATACCGAGCGAAATGTCGTCTATATTTCGAGATTGGACAATTTTGCTTTCGTCTGTGTGTTCCAGGGTTAGCAGCCACAGTTTTTATCCGGTCACCCTGAAACTTGGCATACATGTTCCTTGATATTTCTTTTTTACGTTGTGAGTTTTTTATTGGGGGGGAAATGGGGGGAAATATAAGGTCTACTGTTTTACCATATAGGTAGGATAATTATTTTCCTCTGGCCGTCTATTTGGCGACGTCTACACAAAATAATGCTGAAAATAAAACAAGAGTGAGTATCGTTATACCTTCAAAATTAATTAGTTCACACTCAACGTATTCCATTTTACAGCAGTCTAGGCATTATTCATCCAAAGGTCATTCTGCGAAATGTAGGTATATCTACTGTAATAGATGAGTGTTTCATTTAGTGTTTTAATTTTAATCTATACGTATTTTGCAAATATAATATTGTCATAAATATAATAAATAGAGATGCTTATTGAGCGGAGTTTACAAAGCTCTTTCTTAGGCGACTCGTGTATTTCGTTCGTTATCGAACTCCTCCTAAACGACTCGACCGATCTTTTTGAAATTTGGTACGGTGATAGTGACCATCAGCGTAAGTGCATATATCTGAATTCATAAAGATCGGTCCACTCGTTCAGGAGTTCGACCCGGATCGACAAACTCAGCTCAATTATTGCAACAGCAGAATGTATTGCATACCTAGTTTAATTTAATTACGAATAATTCACAATTGATGTAGTGTAGATGAACGTTCGGTCTTACATTCAACATAACGTCTCTATACCTATTTTACCTGTGTACATTCACAGGCTTGGGGCAAATAGGGTTACATATTTGGCAGGCACAATATCACTCAACATACGTATTATCACCGTAGTCGAGTAAATCTGCATACCATCTGACTTCACGTCTTCCATTCCAACTATCGTCGAAAGCTGTCCATTACGACTATTATGTCCGTACGCCATCGAAACGTTTTGTGATTTGTCATTATTAAATATGTATGAAATGACTCTCACTGGTCTAAAATTGTCCTACTTTATTATTCTGACTGACACTAACATTTTCACCACATTAGAATTCCACGGATTTATATCCTTATTTTTCCCTGGAGTATATTTTTCGTTGAAAACGGAAACAGGCGTTCATTTCCTTTTACGGTTTACGCGTATTCTACAGGTTTGATATATCATTTACAAATTAATGATGACATTTATTTGTATTTTCATGGAAATTAAACTTAAAACTGTTTTAACGATAGCTTTGTAAATTCGGTCTCGGTTGTCGAGTTTGCGATTAGACTATGGCTTCATTTTTAAACTGTAGTCTAGTAAATATAAATTATCTTTTACTATCATTTGAATAATTATATACACAAAATACTTCCCCGAGAACTCTATATACTCTATCCATGGAAAATTGCATCTAAATCCGTTGCGTAGTTTTAAAGATCTAAGCATACATACAGAACGGGCGACTTTGTTTCATACTAGGTATGTTATGAAGCTTTAATACATTTACTTCCGTGTAAAACTCGCAGTTAGTTACTATTCTCAATAATGTTCGTATCTTATCGCTTATGGAGGATTTAGTTACAAACAAGTTGGTTGTTCTCTTTTCATTTATGTCAGGCTATTATAAAACGATGGAAAATTGCTGTGGCGTGTCCTATAAAACGAACGCTAAATAATTATGAGGGGTTAGAAAAAGACTTGTCATTACTTGTGCATTTTAAATCTGCTTGCCATGCTACTAAAGGTTTAGTACTCGGTATATGTAGACCAACATCTCAGGAGTTATTCTCATAAGGCACGCAGTGTTACGGCTCGCCCTATTACGTGTGAGCAACAAAATGAGTGGCGAAAGACGCGATTATACCTATATTGTGTGTTATGTATATTCAATATTACTAAGTACGACTGTACCTATTATATTTTAGTTCCATGATGGAAAGTTTTATTTACTCTTAATTTAACAGGTTATTGTACGGGTTACAGTATGCCTTTTATTAAGCGAAGCGAGCCGAAGGCGAGCGGAGCTCTCAACGGGTGACTCAAATTATTTTTCAAACGATTTATGTTAAATTGTTTCTCGGAGAATACTCGGTTGATTTCGGATTTTCTTGCACTCATCAATAGCTTACAGAATTACCCAGGTTATTACGATGCCAGAATTTTGAATTTAAACTCGCTTCGCTCAAATATATGCTGCAGCGTAACGGTACGTTTCGCGACTGCGGCGACCTAGTATCAAGTTTCAGTAGCCACTTATATTTTAAACAGTACCTTAAGCCTTTTTATATTGTTGACATTTTAAACCGTGCAAATCCAAAAAAACATAGACAATGGAAAATCTACAGACTGACAATTAAATTTTTTTTTTTTTAGAAAATCATTCAACGGTTATTGAGATTCCATACACTGATGCCACATTGAAACTGTTGTTAGCCTTCAGTGGATAAAACATTACTGGATATTATAGTCGAATTAATAAGATACAGATGCACGGAACTGAATATATAAGCACCTCATCAATGAATTTATTGAATAACAATAAAGTCTCGCTTTAAACATGTCAAATAAGCACTCAGATGGGCGTATTCCGAGCCGAGTAATTAGGTATGTACGTGTGATGAATACCTTCAATTAAATAATTATGTATGTTCTAAACTAAATATGACCAACTACAGTTGAGCCATTTTAATAGGTAACATTTGACAATTCATTAAAATTCAACAATGCAACCTTGTAACGGCGGGTATAAGATAATATGTTTTTTCGTTTTGTTAGAACTGCACAATCGCTTAACTTTTTTCAATTACGATCTCATATTTATTATAACAATGACAGTTACGAGTAATTTTACGTTTTTCTTTCACTAATAAACCATTCTAAACATAATAAACATTTTCTGATCTAACGAACTGAACGTCGTTACAATGTTGTGTCAGTTAACCCTATTTCTTTTTAAACACTAGGGGTATTACTTTAAAAATCGAAAGCTGATAAGTAGAATTGAAAGCTGATAAGTAGAATCGAATGCAACGATTACTTGTGAAGATCACCATTAATTAATAATCACGTTGTGATTATAATTAAACATAATTATTCTTTTAACTAACTATAAAAATACTAAAAATAACTAAATAGAAAAATCTTTGATGTTAGATACTATTTAAGTGGGATGTTGCTGGTAACATCAGTGCCCATGACCCCATGTCTGGCACAAAGACCTATGAAGCCATGCCAAAAATTCTCAAAAAAAAAAACAAAAATAAGATGACGCCATGTCATGTCGCCATTACATGATGCAGTCTTTCGTCGTTGTGCGAAGTGACTGTGCGTTTTGGTGTGCTCTGTTATTTTCTTCTGACCCGGCTTTTTTATTGGACTGATCTTACTGACTACGTTTACCTGGCTATAAATTGGACTCCGATTGCTTAACGATTAGTAAACAAGAACAACATTACAGTCTTACCATGTCGAAACGGGGGAAAACGCTAAATAGTCAATCTCGCGAACTAGTGGTGAAATTGTACAATTATTTTGAACGTGAATCAGTTAACGATGGACCTCTTTTACCATTGACACAACCGAGAGAACGCGTTGCCGAAGCATTGGGACTAGGGAAGAGGATAGTAACTCAAATTCTGAAAGAGAAATATGGACCATCAGGCTCAGAAGATAATACTTTACGTACACCGAAAAAAAGAAAGATGGAGAAGAAAATTGTTGTCATTGATAATTTTGATGTTGCTGCAATTCGCAACCACATTTATGGATACTACTCGATAAAAGAATATCCTACACGGGAAAAACTAATGAGTTCGTTAAAAGACGCAGGCTTATTTTTTGGTGGTAAATCGTCTCTATCAAAGGTTTTGAAATCGATTGGCTTTAGATTTAAAAAATCTGACAAGCGGAAAATCCTCCTAGAACGCTACGATATTATTTTGAAGAGAGTAACATTCTTACGTTAAGTAAATAAAATTACAGATTGGGACAATGTCGTGTTTATTGACGAAACATGGTTGAATGCGAACCATACGGTTTCACGGACATGGACCGATGATACAGCGGCCTCTACCTCAAAAGTTCCATCGGGAAAAGAAGCCCGACGTATTATATGTCTATGTTTTATTCCAGACTGCCTCCTCGCATTTGCCTCCAAAACTACAAGTGATTACCATGAGGAAATGAACTTTGAGGTTTTAAAAAAGTGGTTTAAGAAGCTGCTTGTCAGCTTAGAAAACCCATCGAAAATTATAATGGACAATGCACCGTATCATTCTGTACAAGTTGATAAACCACCAAAGCAAATAAAAAGCAAGAAATGGTCTCGTGACTGGTAAGAAATGGTGTGGATGCAAGTCCAACTTTATTAAAAGTTGAGTTGTTAAATCTGGTAAAAGCAACTAAGCCGGGACAGCTCCGCTATGTAATCGATGAACTAGCCCTAGAGCATGGGCACGAAGTTATTCGATTGCCTCCCTGCCATTGCCAGTATAACGCCATCGAGCTTATTTGGGCACAAATAAAGGGTCATGCAGCGCGGAACAATACTGAACCACCATTCAGTAGGTACTGCTAATATGATGACTCTGCTACAAACTGCGTGTACAGCAGTCACTACAGAAGACTGGAGAAAGTCGTAGAGAAAACAAAGAAAATAATTTTACAAGATCTTGAACGAGATGTGAGAATATACAATATTATTGAAAATGAATTAATAATATCTCTGAGTACTGACAGCAGTGATGAAGATGACAATGCTAATAACAGTTCTGATAGTTCAACTAAATAAATGCAATTTTATTGTTAAATTATGTACTTGTCTTATTTTGCTCCTTAAATTTACGAAAGAAAAAATAATAATGGGACAGGGATTCGCCTGATGATTTTTAAAATTCACATATCTTTCAAGTCCGTATCGATTTCTTACGTAGTATTGTATTCTCTTTGATCGATTCATTCAATCGTATCATTCATTTAATAGATGTTTTTAAGCAGGTCACCTCATTATAAGATAAAACTGACAGACGTCAAATGTTACCTATTAAAATGACTCAACTTTAAGTACAAACTGAGATCAACCCATTCCGAATACAAACATTTTAAGCTTAGCTGCAGGGGTTAACGAGAATGTCATTTAATCGGAATTACGATTGCTAGTAAGCTTAAAAAAAAGATGTAGATTCTGCTTTGACGAGAGCGTGCGATGATTGTAGAGCTTTTATCCGTGTGGATCAGCGAGAGGGTTGTATTTTACGCTCGTACGCGTATGTAGGTAGGTATATGTTTGTAGGTTTCTTTATTCCCCTATAAAGGACTAGCTAGATGGATTTCGATGAAAGACGCGACGGCGAGACGTGTCAAATAAAAGGTACCTATTCATCTCCCTAGTGTCATAGGCTCTTGAATGGCATGTTTTGTTTACAAGTAACCTAGCTGTATGTACATGGGGCACACTAAAAGTTTTGCACTTCTAGCTAATCGGAACTATTTGAATTTCGAATGTTATATTTTTTTAAACGTTGCAACCTTCTTAGTAATAAAAAAAACAATTGGGAAATCATTTGTCAATTGTTTTTTATCACACATCAAAGTTTTTAGTTCATACTATGTATGCAACGAAAATGGAATTACGAGTAAGTCGAAAAGATTTTAGAGCGATGATTTTTTATGATTTTAAAAGTTCTCTCTCTCCGCAAGACTGTGCCGCTCGTCTTCAAAATGCTTTTGGGAGAGAAGCACCTTGTTTGAGCACCGTGAGGCGATATGGTTTGCTGAATTTGAGAGAGGTCGAGTTTCTTTACATGACGAATTTCGTGAAGGGCGGCCTTCAACCATCGTCAACGAAAATAATGTGGCTACTGTTAAGCGGTTAATTGACGAAAACCCGCGGATTACCTATGAGACAATTCGAGGACTATTGGGGATTGGTATGAGTCAAATCCAGAAAATTTTACACGAAGAATTGAAAGTTCGGAAACTTTGTTGGATCCCTCATGAACTGACAGCGGAGCAGAAGCGGGCTCGCGTGGAATGGTGCTCACAGATGCTACTGAAGTATGATCACGGACATTCTCATGCTGTTTATGACATTGTCACAGGAGACGAAACGTGGATTTATTGTTTTGAACCCGAAAAAACTGCAATCTTGTGAATGGGTGTTTGAAAATGAGAACAAGCCAACAAAAGTGAGGCAGGCGAGAAACGTTGGTAAAAAATGATAGCGTTTTTTTTTCTCAGCTACGGGTCCCATCTGTACAATTCCACTTGAAGATCAAAAGAGTGTTAATGCCAAGTGGTATTCTACCATTTGTTTACCCAGGGTGTTAGAAAAAGTTCGCGAAAGACGACCCAAAAGCCGCGTTCTCCTACATCATGACAACGCTTCTTCACACACGGCCCACATGACAAAGTCATTTTTAGCTTCCGAAAAAGTACAACTCGTCACCGATCCTGCGCATAGCCCCGACCTAGCACCCTGTGATTTTCCCCAAAATCAACGATTTGATGAGAGGTTTCACTGTTACCAACTCCGAAGAGGCAGTGATAGCATTCAATCAGCACGTAAAAAACATGCCTTCAATCTGTGGTCCTCCTGTTTTAAAAAATGGTTCGATCGCATGAAAAAATGTTTAAAATGTAAAGGAGAGTATTTTGAAAAGCAATAAACATAATATTTTGGTTTTAACGTGTTGTTTTGTTAAGTTACGCAAAACTTATAGTGTGACCTATACGTATCTACATAATAAATAGTTTTTTAGTTACAGCGCGTTTTCACGAGATTATTATAGAAAGATTTTACTGTACAATGTACAATGTTGTTTCTGTACAATGTTAAATGTATAATAGTGGGAAAAATGCTTTACTATCGCCAATATATTCCCATAATTGAACGAACGGAGTTTTTTGTATCCAAAATATGTTATGGATATAAATATGTTTGGACGTTTGTCGCACAACGTCATCTAGCCCAAACTAAGCTATAAGCTTGTGATATGGCATCTAGATAACTGATAAACATACTTATCTCTATACATATATTCTAAATACATATCTACATAGAAATTATCCGGTTTCAATTTCCGTCATAATATAATTACTCTGTCAAATATACGTTACATTTAGAGCAATATGAATTTACTGCAAATGGGGAAGCATATCATTTAATTGGGTACGTGACTGAAAGTAACTGTTTGTAGCTTAATCCAAATATTAATTAATACATTATCTGTTCGCAATATACTAAAATGGACAAAATGGAAATATTTATAGGACGTGCTTAATCTTCCTAATATACGATTAGCTAGGATTATGGTTGACAAACAACCAAACAAGCTTAGTTAATGTATAAATACTTACAGTTTATGCGCAGTCACTCAAGTTGGAAAGGTACTGTTAACTTATTTCAGCGTCCGTGTGAATAAGATAAATATATTAAAACTTCACCGACCTTAGCGTCCCCATCGCAATATTAAATTAAAAGCAACATTCTTTCCGAAGTGTTCTAGTTATTTTTTAAATATTATATCCAATTACATCCCACTAATATTATAGTAAAAATAATTATAGTTTTGGAGCAAGCGTATATAATGTACTCGTATTTATTATATACGATTACATATAATTAATTATTCTATAGTTCGTACCTACATTTTAACTAAAATTAGCTGCAGTTGTAAATTGTGTTAAAAGTACTATACAAAATGTCGTGTTAGATAATAGAGTTAAGTATCGGTATCGACCCAACGAAAGTTTGCAAGCCACCCCTTAAATGTTCTTAGTGGGTAGTCGGAAAGGACTGAATTGATTGAAATTGATTTATAGAACTAGTGTTCCTCATCTTTATCTGAATTGGAATAGTATAAAGCGTGGTAAGGACTAGGTTGCAAATGTTAAGCAACAGCTAGCCAATCTGGTCTTAGGATAGGTGGCCATTTCTTAAGACATTGAAACCCCCTCCGTGTCTCGAAGAGCAGGTTAAGCCGGATTGCCATACGGACATCTATAGCATTCGTTACGAGTAGTTAGAGCCCTAAACAAAATCTGACTAATCTAACCACTATACTTCGATATTGTTCATGCAATGGGCGTTTTCACATTGCACGATATCGTCCACAATACGTCCACGATCTCGTCACGATAATTTACATTCTCACCTTAAAGTTACTGCTGCTACGTACGATATCGTCACGATATTATAGACGATATTGTCATGATATCGTGGTTCGTTATCGTGCAATGTGAAAACGCCCATTGGGGGGTGATATGGCAGTCGCTTTACGGAAAATATCGGAAAGTCAACTGTTGGAAAAGGCTCGATGGATGATGAAACTTTAAAGCGTCCGTAACCTAGTTAGTGAAGGTGATGGTCTTGCGTTTTGACGACGTGAGTTCGAACCCTGGTCACCACACTGGAATCGTACATGGACAACGGTTATTCGAGTAGTGAAAAAAGTAAGTAAAGTAAGTATTCAAGCTATAAAGTAAAAATTCTGGACAGGAAACAGGATAAATATTAATTTTTCGGTTACATACTCGTCGAACATATGAACTTCCTACTTTTTGGCAGTCAGCTATCAGAAGCATATTTGATTGAGGGAGCGAAGCGACCGAACTCTCCCTTTCAACTTGCAGACGGGAGAATTTCTTTCGTCTGTGCCTCTATATCTCTACATCTCTACATCTACGGGTTCTTTCAGATCATGTTTGCGGCCGTATTTTTTAACGATTTTCATGAAACTTTACACACACACTCCTTGCTTACCATGAATAACATGTGAATGATATTTTTTGGATTGGATGAAAAATGAAAGAGTAATAAAGAAAATTGAAAAATAAATGTTCTAAACAAAGCTCCCGAAGTCTACGGTCTGTCAAGAATGCAATCTGTAACCATAGCAACCCATGTAATAAAATCAAAAGTCATGCAAATAAATACAATTTAAGAATAAACAATGCCGCTCCCTTTGATTATATATATGTCGCCGCTCCCGAAGTCTACGGTTCACAGAATCACTAGTTTATTTAGTTTATATTTTTCGCCCGATAGTCCGAGACGCCCAGGACTTTAATTGGCTGTGTCATAGCGGCTGGCACATAAGATTTTGTTGCCTTTAATCAACATTTCATCGCAAGGCAACGTGTTTCAATTTTTTTTTCAAAACTACTATATAGCTGCTACTTTTTATTAAATTCAGTCGGCCATTTTGGACATAATTCATTATATGTGTGCCCGGTGGCGGCAATAGGCTTGCTCCTATTACGTGGGACATAAAATACTGGCGAATTGTGGGTGAGTAATGCACCTATGACTACCCCTTCGGGAATATGGGCCCGATATGTGTGTGTGTATATTTTTCGTATGTATCCTGTTATAAAAACACCGAAATCAAAACAAAACAACAATAAAGTACGTAGTTCCAAATTCAAGTTATTATAAGCTAGAGGAGGCGCTATAGGTAGTTGAGTATGCAAAATGTGAGGACCGGCAACTATGGTCGGATTCTTATACCTGAGCTCAGACCCCAAATAATAACAAAACACATCTTGCCACCGCTGTGATGGTCCCTTCCCGCTCACTTCACAACCCCTCTCCGAGCTCACTGTAAGCATAGCGCACTTAGGTATTCAGTGTTTTTCGGCATCTATCGACGTAGAAACTAAAAATTAATTAATTAATTAAAATTACCATTTTGAGAGATTGCGGTTATTAACGTTCAACAAGCTATAGTCTAGACGCAATGCTGGTCCGCTCCTATTAACTCTGTCGTGATGTTATATAGCTTTTTTTTTTTTTTTTTTTTAATTCCGCGGCCCAAGGCCGCGGCCGCTCTAACGTCCGTTGCCGGGCGTCCCTGGTTACTAGCAGAGGGTATGTCCAGTGGCGCCCGGCGGACTTTGACCACCTCTGTGGTCTCTGCGGGTGTTTGGTCGGGACGAGAATCCCGCGTCATTGGGGTCGGGTTTTATCCCGCGTCAGTGAGTGAATCTGGTTGCGTGCTATGGGGCAAGGGCCCCGCAGCATGCAACCCTTCTAGCCTGCTTCTGTAAGGACGGTGGGTGGCGATCCCGCCGTCCTCAGGCCCCGATCATGGAGGACGATAGTCTTGGGCGTAGTCGAGTAGTCTGGGGCGGCCTGGCCGCCGACTACGGAACTCGGCGGGGAGGGTACGCTCCCTCTCCCTCCCGGCCGCCTCCTTCGCGAGCATGACTTGCTCGCAGAAGGACACGGCCGCGTTCCACCTACTCCCGCTGGATACCATGGCTTGAAGCATGGTCCCCAGCGAGAGGGTATCCACGCCCAGACCCACTACGAGGTCCCGGCGCTGACTCGCCCACGCTGAGCACTCCACCAGCGTGTGGAGTGCGGTGTCGTCGTCGGAAACCTCGCAGTGTTGACACCGGGGTGTGACCTCACGATGCATGCGAAACAGATAGCTACCGAAGCATCCATGCCCGGCAACCATCTGCGTCGCACGGTACGTGAGGTCACCATGCTGCCTCTGCAGCCAATCGTCCATGATCGGTCTCACCGCCGCGATGAAGATGGCACCCCCCTTGGGTTGCTCAAGTCGCACCCTCCATGAGTGATGTTATATAGCTTATGATAATCGCTAAAAATGTAACTTTATATTTCCGAAAGAAATTTTAAAATCGGTGCAGTAGTTTCTGAGGTGTCACGTTGTCCCGTACAAACTTTGTCCCCCCTTTTTCACCCCTTTAGGAGTAGAATTTTGGAAAATCCTTTCTTATCGGAAGTAAACGCCATACAAAAAACACGCCTTCCAAGTTTTAGGTTTCTACGATGAGCGGTTCCCGCTATCGAACGGGAAGGGACCATCATAGCTGGTGGCAAGATGTGTTTTGAAATTATTTGGGGTCTCAGGTATAAGAATCCGACCATAGTTGCCGGTCCTCACATTTTGCATACTCAACTCAACTACCTATAGCGCCTCCTCTAAGCCTACAAGATAAATTAATCTAATAATTTTAATGGAAATGGAAATTCATGTTCGGCTGTATTCGGAAATACGATGATACCCGAAATGACATAGGAAATAGAAGCACTGTAATTAAATTATACAGATACTACGCCAGCACCAGAAGCCAGCGTTTACTTGTCGTTACTCAACCAGTTAAATCCCAGTAAATTGGTCTCGTCAACTCGTCTCGAACTATATAGTGCTTATTTTAGTAATTTCCAGTTTGCAATTTCCATTTACTTAACGCTTAATGCTATTAGTGCAGTCGTAACTCAACATTTAGTAACTAAATTGCGATCTATGATTATCACATCTCACTTAAGTTATTTAATCGACTCTTGGTAGATTTTTTTGGAAGTAAGTAAACATATGATCGTGAAGATTAAGCCGCGTTTAGACAGAAGGGACCTGACATCGTATATATACGTACCCACAAAAATATTATACGAGTATCTTAAGGTGGATAAGCCGCACAAAGTGGGTTTCTGTACTTAGGGTGGATCTGTATACTTAGGACTGTTCACTTTACCATATGAATGCTTTGAGCTGAGACACGGGGTATGTGTCACACTATACTTCGATATATCACACACGATGCTTGGTATCAGGTTCACTGCAATTATTTTATCTGTTCTTTTGTTTATTCGTATTCAAAATTACACCGTAGAACGCAACAAAAGTTCAATTCAAGACCAATTTGCTGCACAGAACAGCGCAAGTTTCTTTACACATCCTATATTGTGTGTTTTATAAAGAGCCCGGGCCGCAGATTTTGCACGTATGTAACATCACTTTTAGCTGTTGGAATTTAGATTGGAATTGCAGAATGGTGCACGGTAACGACAATAGGCTTGGGACCTACAAATCTACTGGGAAGAGTGGGTATGAAATACAACTCTACTTATCCACTTCATGACTTTAATAATATGCATGTCTAGTTAGCAGAGCGTGTTCGTCCGAATTCATCAATTAGGTACTCAACCGAAATTAACACTTAGTCCCGACCTTTATAACGTTTGTAATTACGCCTTCCTGTCGATGAACGCATCGTATTGTTTCAGTGTTCAAAACGAAATGTACCCACATATTGGATCCAGCGATTAAGTCCGATAACATTTTGATGACAATTTTAATTCAATTATGTTTACGCCACTCACACACCACTGTGTTTAATTGTACCTTTCTACTGCCAGTACTGTATCCAGTTGAAGTATAAAACTAGCCTTATATAAGACTTCATCAATATTCAGTTTGGTACCGACCCCGTACAAAGAGGCCTATCGTCGCTCGTTTCCGGGCACTTTAAGTATTTTAGCCAAACCTTTGTCAGTCTGTAAGCACATGCACCTCTTACAAGTGAAGATGACTTCGTCCCTACAGAGTAATAGATATCTAATCACACCCCTATCCGTATCTCGTATCCTTGACAACTCCCACTAAATTTACTAAGGTGGCCCAAGTCCGCCGGCGCCACAGGGAATACTTTCGAATTCCGAGTGCGTACCTGGGGCGCCTAGCAGTGGACGTAGGATCGGTCGCGGCCTCAGGACGCGGAATAAAAGAAAACTAAATTTAGATAATTCTACGGAATATTTTAATTTAGGCGTTTGCCAGAGCCATGTTTATCAAAACACCGGTAAGCGGCAACAGGCTGGGCTCCTGCCCAGAAGATTGTGGCGAAAAGTGGGCTTACAATACTTATATGCCTCCGCCTACCACCTAAAGTTAACAGGCGTGATGTATTTGGTTCAGTTGAAGAATACCTACCTATAATGCGCAGTAACAAGTTTGACATTTTGTAAAAACTGTGCAAAATGTTCAACTATTATAATCACAAAATACTGGAAGTATGGTCCAAAATCCAAACTAGAAAGTGTTTATTACTATGGGAAGAAGTATTTTGTTGGAGCTATGTCCTCGTTTCGCTGGTTCATATTTGGGATACACGCATAATTTATTACCATACTTCAATGTTCCAACCCCAATAATATGCCAAGCCTGTCAACTAAGCCGGTGCTATTTATTCAAAAAGAAAAGAGACTTTCCGCTTGATACTCGACCTTAAATTTGTTCTTCCTACGGTTCGAATTTGAAGAGCTTCTTTTTATTTCTCTTGAAGGTTATTGCAATTTATATGTGAAAATTGTTATTTGCATTGATTTTTTATATTATGGAAATTTTTGCTAAATCCTGGTCGCATTCGTCTCCGGTTTACACATCGCATTGCACAGAAAGAATGCGATTTGTCTCGTTTTGTAATATGCAACTGCCACATAACTATTAGGATATAAAGGTACCTATATACATATAAAATAAGATAATGTTTTTTATTGTACACTAGCAGATACCCACGGCTTCGCCTGTGACAAATTACCTAATAATTATACACTGAAACCTTCCTCGAGTACAACTCTATCCATTAGTGAAAGCAGCATGAAATTAGATATAGTAGTTTTTGAGATTATCGCGAACAGACATACAGACGTTGCGGAGGATTCTATTTTATAGTAGTGATTGTATACAATCAATAAATAGCCGTTATTAAATATACATGCCTTAAAATGTTTGTATAAAGGACGGCCTTATCGGTAAAAAGCGATTTTAATTAGTGAAGCATTGTAAGTATATACTCGTACAAAAAAATAGATCTACTCACTTTTCATACGCAATTTTTACTAAGTCTACGCCATTTTATCATCGGGCCTTTTTCATAATACGAGCTGGCACCACTGCCGTAGGGGTCAATGTCCTTAGAATGTTATACACAGATTTTTCTTCATTATTATTGATTTTAGACTTGAAAACGTCCCATTTTCATTGTAGCTGTATACCTTTTTCGTTAATATAATATACTCGAACATTATTCACAAATAAAGCCAAGCGAGAACTCAGTTTCGTCAATCAAAATTCACTACACGTATAAACTTTGACAACTCTGACCTACTTGTCTATTATCTTTTGTGGAACAAAAACGAAAAGCGTCTCTTCTGTGATGTGTCAAGACTAATACAATGTTATCTGGTCTACATAATAGCACGTATTTCACCTGGAGATGACCTTAGGCCCTTAGCTAGAAATAACTATTAGGATACTACTAATTAACAGTAAAATGTTAAATTGATACCACAAACTCCATTTCCCCTCTATTACTGTAACAAATGTCGTCGATGTCCATAAACTACATTCACGTATCTACGGGGACCGACTAATACTCGTAGCACTTGACAAGCACACACTGTCTGTGTGTGCTTGTCAAATACCAGTTAGTCGTGTCTTCACATGAGTTAACCATTTCATCGATTAATTGAGTATGATGGATCTAATCTAAGTAACGAATACTTCTCAGAGAAAGTCGACCTCGCTGAGGTTTGTGTTTGCAAGTATCCTTCATTGTTGTGACCTGTACAAACTAATTACGAATGTTAAAGTATTTGGTAAAAACTCAATCTAAGTTATCTCATATTTCTTTATCGATAAAATGCTGGATTTACTGTATGGTTCAATGCTACGAAATTGTATAAAGTATTTTTTTTCTAAGATGATAATTAATTAGGTACAATAGCAATTAATATTATTCTCTACGTGGGCACATCCAAGCCGAACGGAAACGAACTAACGGCAAAAGTTACAAAAATAAAGATATAATTGCTTCTATATTTACATTTCTGCCAGACTCGCAAAGGTAGAGCCTGTGGGACGTGGGAAAGAACCTGGCAATAAAACTCCCGGCGAGCCACCCTTTTTCTACCATACCAACATCATGAGCATCATGGACACCTTTGCACCAGGAATGATGCAGGACTTATATAGTGATTTATGACGTTTTTTATTTCTGATAGATTAATTGTTTATTTTAGTATATTTATAAAAAAAAATAAACAAACAAAAAATAATTTACAACATATTTCCTTAAGACTAAAATATGGTGGAATGTACGTTGGTCTCGTGTCACAATCATCAATTGTTAGAGATTTCAAATTCACCAATCACCAAAAGATTTTTTTTATTCTGCGGCCCAAGTCCGCGGCCGCAAAATTAAACTCTAACGTCCGTTGCCGGGCGTCTCTGGTTCACACGCAGAATGTATTTCCAGTGGCGCCCGGCGGTTCACCAACTGCCTGAACTAGAAAGTTATGTCGGGTTCTTTACTAAGGTAGTCGTAATGCAATTAAGAACTAGCACAGTAGGGGCTAATGTTACGAGTATGAATGTAGTAGTGTGTCTGTGTAGAATTCTATACTATATCTTAATCTAAAGAGACTTGGCAACCTATTAAAGGTTCTCCTTCATTCCTTAGTTTGTTATGTGTATGGTGACTTCAAAGACTTCTATTAACGAAGAACTAACAAGTAAAAAAATCATTTGTGGCAGATTAATACTTATCCTGATATCTAAAGGTTTATTGCATTTATGTATAGGTACCATAGTGAGAGTCAAATAAAACTTGTCGAAGCTTTAGCGTTCATTTTGTATTTTATTTTATCTATGCCACCAGAAAATATGTTTATCTTTAAGATAGCATCGACGTCTCGTAGCCCAAGATATACTTAATATAATCTGTACCAGAGACTAGAGCCTTAATTTCATCGGCTGGATGCACTACCAGTAAAATTGAATTCAATTGAGTTTTGCATTCGCTTTTAAATTTAAAAACATCGATATACAGATTCTGTTTGTTTGTCCAAATCAATCATCCCATTGATTATAAAAAGTACACGCATGAAAATACCGTACCGAATAAAACCGCAATCAATAATAGTTAGCAGTTTCGATATTGGTATTCATATCAGGATTAAACTTATGGTAACCAAAATACATGCACAATTTACTGTAGAAAATAGTTTGGCAAAGGATTATTCCATTTGAATTTTAAACTACAATATTTTACTATTAGAATTATCGGGATATTTACCACGTAACGTTGGTTTGAGTTTCCGATATTTCGGCGCTGTTACAAGCGCCATGATCGCGGACTCGAAGGAGGTTATACATTGGGGCACACTTAAAGTTTTGCACTTCTAGCTAATCGGAACTATTTGAATTTCGAATGTTATATTTGTTTAAACGTTGCAACCTTCTTAGTAATAAAAAAAAACAATTGGCGGGAAATCATTTGTCAATTGTTTTTTATCACACATCAAAGTTCTACGTATGCAACGAAAATGGAATTAAGTCGAACAGATAGAGCGATGATTTTTTATGATTTTAAAAGTTCTCTCTCTCTCCGCAAGACTGTGCCGCTCGTCTTCAAAATGCTTTTGGGACAGAAGCACCTTGTTTGAGCACCGTGAGGCGATGGTTTGCTGAATTTGAGAGAGGTCGAGTTTCTTTACATGACGAATTTCGTGAAGGGCGGCCTTCAACTGCCGTCAACGAAAATAATGTGGCTACTGTTAAGCGGTTAATTGAAGAAAACCCGCGGATTACCTATGAGACAATTCGAGGGCTATTGGGGATTAGTATGAGTCAAATCCAGAAAATTTTACACGAAGAATTGAAAGTTCGGAAACTTTGTTGTCGTCGGATCCCTCATGAACTGACAGCGGAGCAGAAGCGGGCTCGCGTGGAATGGTGTTCACAGATGCTACTGAAGTACGACCACGGACATTCTAATGCTGTTTATGACATTGTCACAGGAGACGAAACGTGGATTAATTGTTTTGTACCCGAAAAATAACAGCAATCTTGTGAATAGGTGTTTGTCTCCCTTCGTCCAGCATACTCACCATGGAATCCTGATATTTCATGAATGCCAAAAAATTGTGAAAAATTGTGAATGAAAAAAATAGTGCTCTTATACTTAAGAAATTACAGCCATAGTTCGATGAGTCTGCTGGACGAAGGTTTCGCCCAGCATACTCACCTCCGTTTGTGGAATGTGTGTACGCTTCAACCATAATTCATACTTCAAAAAATTGTGCCCAAACAGTGCCAAATGGTGTCCAAAAAGAAAAAACGGTGCTCTAATAACTCCGGAGTTATAGGCTTCGTTAAGTGAGTATGCTGGGCGTAGGTTCTACGCCCAGCATACTCACTTCACTACGCGAATACCGAACGAGCTATAGGTACAATTTACGGCTTAAAAAATTGTGCTTGAAATAGTGCCCAATATCAGTCCAATTTACGCTTGACTTTTGACCTAGAAAACCATTAAATTTAATTGTAAACTTCTACATACTAACGTTAAATGAGGTACAGTCGTTCACACATGTTTTAAGATAAACATATTAAAAATTCTTATTGTGGGCGGTTATGTGATTGGGAATAATTGTGGTATTTTCTCACATATCAAAAACTGTCGATTAAATGCTAATTTAATTTATTTTAATTTTTATTAATTAATTTTTTGCTTTTTTTTATAAATAAATGAAATTGTAAGCGTAAATGAAATCTACTCGTATTACTTCATTGCTTGTAGGGTGAAATATTTCCCAAAAAAAATGTCTGGGCACATAAAGTCTTTGCAGCCAATAAAATTAATAAAATAGGTACCTACCTATTTTATTAATTTTAGATCTATTTGAGATCTTGAAAATTTGTAAAAAGGAAATATGTAGGTCACACTATAAGTTTTGCGTAACTTAAAAAACATACATAGCATCATGCCTTTTTCCCCGAAGGGGTAGGCAGAGGTCTGCAAACACACCCACATCTCGCCAGCTTAGGTTCCATGTAATAGGGGGCGAGCCTATTGCCATTTACCGGGCACAAGTTCCAGACTCTGGGATAATTATCTGGGTAAACTTCTAAAGAGAATTATACATTGTCCACCAGACCCGGGAATCGAACCCGAAACCTCGAGCGTGGCAGTCCGTACATAGTACCATTGTGCCACCGAAGTAATCCTTAAAAGAACTTAAAAAAAAACAACATGTTAAAACCACACCCCACATCCCGACTAATTCACCTTACAAAAAACAAAATCCAAATCGGATCATCCTTTCGGGAGCTACGATGCCACAGACACACACATGTTCCAATGTGCAGACGATACTTGCATAGTGTCCGCCGGGACTAGTGTTATCGAGCCCCAAAATCGTCTTCAAGGGGACTTTGAGAGACTGTTAACATGGTCACATGATGTTGGGCTGGTTTTGAATGCACAAAAGACTAAGGTTATGTATATTAGCTCCAGCCAAAACAGAAAACCTTTTACTCCCAATCTTATAGCGCACTGTCTCGAATGTTTACATAAGAATAATCTAAAAAAATTAAATACGCCCTGTAACTGTGACCTTATTGAACACGTCGAAAATCAAATATACCTCGGTTTAACGATGGATAACCGCCTTAACTGGAAAGATCATATTAACGTAGTGTGTAATAAACTAAGAGCAATTCTAGCAAAATTTTCTATAATTAAATATAAAGTTCCTTATAAAACCCTCCTCATTCTCTATAAATCTCTAGCAGAATCCATAATTTCATATGGATTATCAAGCTACGGAAGGACTCGGACTTGAGGAGCTCGTGGGCTAGTGGTAACCGACAATATTAACACATTGCCTAAGACATGCCTGAGTCGATGTTGCTTAACATCGACTCAGGCATGTCTTAGGATGGGTGACCATTTCTTAAGACACTGAGACCCCTCCGTGCCTCGGAGAGCACGTTAAGCCGTCGGTCCCGGTTGTCACACAAACATCTATATGGCAGTCGTTAGGGGTAGTTGGAGCCCTAAATCGAAAATCCGACCGATCTAACTACAGAACTTCGATATCGCCCATGGGTTGTGAAGGTCAGATGGCAGTCGCTTCACAGAAAATATCAGTTCAGCCGAATCCTAGTTAGACTGGAAAGCCGACCCCAACTGAGTTGGGAAAAGCCTCGGTGAATGATATCAAGCTACGGAAGGACATTTAAAAGCCACCTTTAATACGTACTTCAATTAAGAATCCTAAAAGAAATTGTTCCTGAAAATATAAAAAAGAATTACACAAATGACTATCATCAACTCTTCCAGTTCTGCAACATAATACCGATACATGAGAAAGTGAAATTTAACATACTTAACGAAGAGTATTTCAATGAGAATTTTAAAAACCCTAAATCATCGGGGGACTCTAATCGTGTAACCCGTAGTGTCACTAATACGAAACTTTCACTACCTCGCTATACGAACCTGTACGGGAAAAGAACACTTAAATATGTACCCCATTTAATAAACCAACTTCCTGTCCCTCAAAGATAGATTCACCAACAAAAGTTTAAAACGAAATCTCAAAAAATATTTTCTTGCAAATTAAAATTAATAATTACTAAATGTGACTTTTTAGTGATGGAGCATCCTGTATAGTCACAGCTATGCGCTGTACTATGGTACCTACATCTATGTGTGGCTGTTGCTCGAAGTGGCGGCGGCGGTTGCGTCCAGTGTGGTGTCGACTCACTCGTCACCGAAATGGGCCAACTGAATATTTTTCTACCTCCCATGATAATATTCATTAGGTGCTTAACGTAAAAAAATGTGCTTAGAATACCTACATTAGAATTAATAAGATTGACGACCCGAATGCACGGTAAAACTCGAAGGAGTTTTTGTTGCATCGTATTATTGCAATTCATATGTATGTGTTTTTCTTGTAAGATTTATATAAATAAATAAACATAAACACAGACACGTCAAATTTCCGTCGTTTTTGCGGCGGGGGTTAAAAGATTGTTATACAAAATGTAAGTTATTAGAAAGTTTTGAACTCGACTGTACTAAATCTAATGTTATGTAAAAGTTTACAATTAAATTTGTCATGTTGTTTTTTTAAGTTACGCAAAACTTATAGTGTGACCTACGTATATGGAAATATTTATGCCTAATAAACTTTTTCAACATCCAGCGCCAGTACTCCAGTTCTTTCACGATATAATTAGAATAAACTTGAAGTTTTCCAGTTAAGAATGAAAGTGTCAGCTAACTCTATAAGTTACACGGTAACTGGACTATAACGTTCAAAGCAAAGATTTTATTAGCTTGTTGAGCGGAGTTTACGAAGCTCTTTCTTAGACTACTCATGTATTTCGTTCGTGATCGAATTCCTCCTAAACGACTGGACCGATCTTTTTGAAATTTTGCACGTTCATAGTTACCATCACCGTGAGTGCATATATCTGAATTCATAAAGATCGGTCCAGTCGTTTAGGAGTTCGACCCGGATCAACAAACTCAGCTCAATTATTGCAACAGCAGAATGCATTGCATACCTAGTTTTAAAATTGTGAATTTTCTCTTAGCCTAAAAAGTAACTACGGGCCGCCAGTGGTCGAAATTCGATCACTAAACAGTCGGTCGGTAACAGCTATACTTATTATGCAACGCGTGTGTGTATCAAACGTTGTGAGTAATGTTGTTTTTATTGATTTAGAATTTATTATATCTTTTTGCATAGTTAAAAAAAAAATCTCACTCCTTTTCACACTCCTTCGTCCGCGGAATTTTTGGAACTTTGTACCACAAGTTTTCACCAGGTAACTAGTGGTTCTGTGAACCGTAGACTTTAGGAGCTTTGTTTAGAAAATTTATTTTTCAATTTTCTTTATTACTCTTTCATTTTTCATCCAATCCAAAAAATATAATTCACATGTTATTCATTGTAAGCAAGGAGTGTGTGTGTAAAGTTTCATGAAAATCGGTTGATAAATACGGCTAAAACATGATCTGACAGAACCCGTAGATGTAGAGGTAGGTACAGACAAAAGAAACTCTCCCCAGTCTGCAAGTTGAAACGGAGACTTCGGTCGCTTCGCTCCCTCAGTCAACTAGGTAATATGATTTCACGTAATGTAGGTAATAGACAAGCATTGCATTAGACGTTTTTGTTTTCCCGTTTACCTTGATTTGGAAGTGCGTGTGGTAGGTAGATACATGCGAAAATGCGTATTTATTTCCGAGATTGACTCCCTTTACTTTTTGTATAAACTTGTCAACTCTTTCCCATGCATCGTGTCGACCGATGGGGCTTGTAATTGGTTTAATGTCCGATTGTCACTTCGAAACCGCGGGGACCATTGTTGCTCTGTACACCGATATCATGTCATTTAAATGTATAATTGAACTTGTTATGTTGTATGTTTATGCGTGTAACGATTGCATGCAAGTGCATTGAGAGATCAATTTCCGGGATTTATTTTTTAATTTCCGCCTCAACGTCTCCATTGAGTTGTACCTGTAGGTAGGAGACCTACAGGTAACACAGCGTTGAAGATGCCATTAGCACATTTTCTATATAAACAACGGAATTACAGCTTTAAGGCAACCGAAATATGTTTTTAATAAATAACGTTCTGCTTAGTGATGTCAATTCCTCGCTGTATATTGGCCGCTGTACATCGGCCGCTCGCTGTATATCGGCCGCTGTAAAATATGACTGCACTGCTATCCTACAAAGCCAAAGACGTTACAATTGCAGTTTATTCGTATGTGTGCCCTATGTTCGCTAACTAGAGAGACTCTTTTCAGTAAAAGGTGCATTTGTGGTTTGCTGGAGTGATACGTTAAATGATTTTGCTTGCTCAATATCTTTAGGGCTGAAAGAATATAAGATTTTATTTTATTAAAAAAAGTAGTGAAATACACGATTTACAGACAGGCGGACTTCGGTCGTATTAGTTAGCTACGTGAGCGAAATGAATAAAATTCAAATTGAACCCGCATAAAAACATACTTACTTACTTACACATACTTAGTACATGCATACATGTAATAATATTTAGCGATAGCTGGTTAGTTGGCAAATAAACTAAGTAAAATCAATTACACTAGCTTCACCAATTTACGCATAACTGGTTACCGATAACATAATAATTAATGAAATAATTGCAATTCGCAATTGTTAATTTGCAAGGTACCAGAGTGGCTGTAATCTATACTTATAATAAATCTGTAGAAGCGAAAATTCTGTACCTACACTGATAAATATAAAAAAATGCGATTAAAAAATTTTGTCTGTCTGCTTGTTCAGGCATCACGCAAAAACTACCAGTTCGATTACGATGAAACTTGGTATAATTATTCTTTAATATCCTGGGCACCACACTGGGTAGTTTTTATCCCGGAAAAGTATATACAATAAAAAACAAACTTGATTTTGCGGTTCGAACCTGATTACTGTACCAACCGCAAATAATAGTCTTTTAAGTTTGTCGTAGGTTTTTTTTTTATATTGGGTTCGCCAATTTGACGCCGCGCGCCTGGTGGTAAGTCGTGACGACGTCTAGCGATTGTGGGCCTCTCTCACAGCACACAATACTATAGAGAGTGGCCCTTAACTTGACGACCTACTGATGTTCCTCTTCACGCTCCGCTTAAAGAACCCAGGGTTATATGTGAGAGGAAACACGTGCGAAGGCAGGGCGTTCCAGGCCACTATCGTTCGGCAGAGAAACGAACGTTTAAAACGCTCGGTTCTCGCGAACATGCTATCCACTGTGTGGGAGTGGCATCGCTGCCCGGCACGCGTTGTTCGGGATCGGAAGGAAAAGGGTGGGATCAGATTGAAGAGCTATTCAGAACAGGTTACGTCACCCGCAGTGGAGTTCACTAAGGGGCGCTGCACACGGCTAAGATACTATAATATTTTAACTTAAGATACAATATCGCTCGCCATACAATTCAATGGACTATCACACACGACGAAGATGATAAATAATATTTCATATTTTCGTATCTTAAGATGAATTTGTATGGTATAATAGAGAATATAATAGAAGATATAATAGAGAAACTGTTGTAGAAGGCTTTATGAACGCAATAAAACCCAAAACAATGGTTTTTAGAACTTTTGCCGTTTTGTCTGAATGTTTGAACACGCTAATCTCAGAAACGGCTTAACCGATTTGAATTTGCAGTTTTCAGTAATGCGTTGTGGTTTATTCAACTTAACATTTAAGGTTTGGTTTACAATCGGTTCATAAATAAAAAAGTTATGTAGATCTATATAACACGCAGGCAGAGCTGCGGGCAACAGCTAGTTATTAAATATATCACAAATTAATCATACGGGTAAATTAACATGTCGCAGGTAACATAAGGTACTTAGTTAATATCATTTTACAAGCATCAATCAATCAATCAATTTATAAACATCAGATAAACATTTTTACAGCAAATATTTTTTTCCCCTGCAAATAACCAATTGTTTACCAGTGTTCAAGAAATAATTCAAAAGTATACATTAATAGTGTATTGTATTTTTTCTTAAAATGCGTTAAAAAGACATTTACCGTACAAAAAAATATGATTTGCATTTCAAAATATACTGATCGAACAGCAAAACCTACTAAAGTCTTAGGGCTGTCCGACTTGGATAGATTAGGTTAGAAAGACTAGAGGCGGGAGTTCAGTTCCCACTTTTAGTCTTCATGGTTGTTTTGTTCTAACATCTAGAAATCCGACTTAGAGAGATTAGGTTAGCTTAGTACTTTTAATAAATAGCTATGCATCACGAACTTAAATTATTGCTAAAATTATTATATTTTGAAGTAATTTTTTGCTCTGCAATCAGTATTTTTGCTTAGAAAAGGGATGTTTTAGTACAAAACGAAGGTTTTTAGAAATCTGCTTCAAAATTGAATTGCAAGATTCCACCCGAACAAACGTATTACATACGAACATTGCAAGCTAAATAAAAGCTCGTAAAAATGAATTTCCTTACCTAATTAGGTATTCTATTATCAACTCTATCGATTTTAAAAACATAACCCCAGACATTAGAACAGTTTTCACTATTCTACTGTTATTTCTTCAAGTTATAATACTCGTAATATAATCCAGAGAGGTACAGCAAAAATTTAAGGTTATCTCAAGATTACCGAAATAACTAATAAACAACATTACAGCGCAACCACACGGCTGCACAAACAAGACTCTGAGCCAGATGTACTTTTATATAATAAGATTTTCTTGCTCCCTCAGTGTAACTTGACTGAAATAGTACAAGAAATTGAACAACTTTCGGCAGTACAAAAATATCTCAAAATAAATATTAAATTATTATTTATTGCTACGAAGAAACGTTTACAAATAGCTTGTTACACTTACAAAATTACATCAATATCAACATACAGAGGTAAGCGTTGGCGACTGTAGTAGTACCTATATTTTTGCAATGCAAATTTGAAAGCAATGAGTTTGCTTAAACTATTCTTAAAATATTAAGAAAGAAATTATAAATAGACCACAATAACTGATGTCATCGGCGGGACTGGTACCGTTAGTTCGTTAGAACTGCGGTAGGTGGATCCAACGCTAACCTTAATAGCGCGATGTAGAAATTATGAATATGATATGAAGCAAAAATTCGATGTTGTCGGTAGTGGTCATCGTAGCTCAGTTGGTCAGAGCACTCCCCCTATTAGGGAAAGGCCGTGGGTTCGAGTCCCGCCGATGACATCAGTTTTTGTGGTCTATTTATAATTTCTTTCTTAATGTACCTATGATGAACTGTCACAGTCACCAGCACCTGAATTAACAATAGTACAAAGCACAGTTATCTATACTAATGTATAGGAAAGATTTGTTTGTTTGTTTGAATTGAACAGGCTCCCAACCGATTATGATTTTTGAAGTAACATTTTACTTCGGCAATGTGTTACCAATCGTCTATTCCCGGGCGCCCGAGGTTGCGCACTCGAAAGTATTCCGTATGTATGACGCCGGGAAACTTCACTCTGTTAAAAAAATTCCTATAGCAGCACTAATAAGAGCAAAAAGAAATACTAAGTACAATAGACCACAGGTAGGTACAGTTAACAGTACAATAGAATAGGGAATGCACCTTTTTCTTAATTAATTGTGCGTTGTGTAAAGAAAACAAATTAAACGTCTCGTATAACCACTTAACCAACTTCGTGTTCCGCCGGTTGAAAACTCAAGTCACACTCAGCGTGAACTACCGTTGGAAATGCAGAAATATTGCTTTGATTGCAGAAGCCGAATGAAGCCGAAAGAAGAAGAAAAATTAAATTTTTCCGAAGAAAACGCCCGCAGTAAATGCGGTAAACCAGAACTAATATAGAATTTAAATTAAATATGAAACCCTATTAACAGAAGCTGAATGAATATGAAATAAACGAATGCAAAACGCTATCAATAATGAATAGTCTCTTTAGAAAATTAAACGATTTTGCACATAGAACTAGAAACTGCAAGTTAACTTTTTGGTGCTATTTTTTTATAAATGAATTATATTTATATACTATTTATTCTATGTATTAAAATTGACCAAACATATGGGAGACTTATTCACATACGTTCCATAAGTGATAAGAATGTCTTCATCAATATAAGATGTCGCAGTTTGTATTGATATAGAGTTCAAAATAAAAAGCAATCCAGATTTCTAAGAAAAACGCGAATGCCTTACATTTTCAACAAATAAAGGGAAGTTGTTATATCATTAACAAGTCAAGCATGGCTCTGGGTTTGTCAGATGTGCAATCTGACAAACCCAGAGCCATGCTTGACTTGTTTGTACAGCTGAATGGGTCCATCGACCTCGGCTGGCAATCTTAACGTGTCCTCGATTAGACAACGGAAGACAACAAGTGGAGTACCCATACAGGGATCCATTACAATTCTTGATCGATGTATTAAGGATAAATATTAATGTTAAATGTATTCCTGCAAATGGAGTTCATGAAGCTTTTCATCCTATTAAATGGAACTATTGCAGACCGGTTTCCGATTTTTGTTGTAAAAAGTTAGACGTCATTTACGAATCACGTAGGTACTGCATGTCCTTTGATTAAGTTGTTAACTCCTATATCCGATTACAAGACGCTACGAATATGAAAATACCATAGAACCAATTGTCCATTGGTCAATTATTTTTTCAGGCAAGTATCATTCAGTTAGTTATTTTCCAAAATACAGCAAATATTTCTACGGTTTATACGGCTCTTATCGGATTAAGAGGTATGAAATAACGTGAAACATTCCATATGGCGATATGTGATACCGGACATAGCGAAATCATTTGTTGCTTTTGTCGATACTGTTGTTTAGGCTTTTTATTCAATGGAAAAACTGATGGCTCCTGTCACCCAGTTGCAGATTTTATTAAACCACACAACTGACACTATTATACGTAATAGTATCTTACTAATAGATGGATAATAGAGAATTTATTTAAACGTTGTTATCATAAACTAAATATTAGTATAATCCTGCCCATTTAATTACTTTATTGCTTATCGCTTTGAATTAATATTAACTGTGAAATCTAGGACAACGTTGTCCTGTCTTTCACATCTATCTGTCTTTAATCTTCAGTTTCATTTGATAAGAATTCAAAACTGAAAGCTTCTCAAAGTATGCGTCTCATAACGTATAAACTCATTTGTTCTAATTGAGGGAGCGAAGCGACCGAATACTCCGTTTCAACTTGCAGACTGGGGAGAATTTCTTTCGTCTGTATCTCTACATCTACGGGTTCTGTCAGATCATATTTGCGGCCGTATTTATCAACCGATTTTCATGAAACTTTACACACACACTCCTTGCTTACAATGAATAACATGTGAATGATATTTTTTTGGATTGGATGACAAATGAAAGAGTAATAAAGAAAATTGAAAAATAAAGTTTCTAAACAAAGCTCCGGAAGTCTACGGTTCACAGAACCACTAGTTTCATTTTATTATCGTTCATAAGATATAATCAACGTTAGATATACCAACTGTTGATATAATTTCTTTATATAGCATTAGCTATATGTAAATGTAGCATTTATTTATTCTAAAACTTAATTAGTATAACGTTGTTTGATTTAACGTTTATGTAATCGAAAATCATTAGGTCTAACGTTTAATATAAATAAAAAACGTCATTATGGTTTACAACTCAGAGTACCCCGACTCATTCGACTTATTTTTTTTAAACCACCGAGAAATATAGGAGCCAAGTCACAATGCTTGTAAAGTTCTAAAGAGGTGAGTTGAAATGAAACACAACCTTCATAGTCCGTTTGCCACTTTGAATTGAGTTCGTTGCATTTCCCGACAGGAATACTTTTGCTTGAGTGCAACTTATCCTTCAGATATTAAATACTTTACCGTTTATGTGTAATTATGAAATGAATTTCGCTGCTTCTGAGTAATTATATCATTTTAAATGTATCTTGAAATTTTAAATATTAAAATATGAAGCTAAAACTCTGTATCCCTTTTTAAGACAATTGGGTAGACGGAGAAGTGTGAAATTTCGCACACTTATTATATAATAGAGGGGTATATGATAAATAAATAAAAACTGGTCAAGTGTGAGTCGGACTCGCGCACAAAGGGTTCCGTACCAAAACGGAAATAAAATCACGTTCGTTGCATGGGAGCCCCCTTAAATATTTATTATATTCTTTTTTTCAGTAATTGTTGTTATAGAGGCAACATAAATACATCATCTGTGAAAATTTCAACCTTTTTACTATTCACGGTTCATGAGTCCAAGACAGACGGACGGACAGCGAAGTCTCAGTAATAGGGTTCCCGTTTTACCCTTTGGATACGGAACCCTAAAATCGAATTTCGATTCGTACCACTAGTATTTAAATATAAATGTATCATTGTCAAATGTGTAACTATAAAATAAATAAATGATAATGGCTGGTACCAAAAAAATATTTTCCTATTTTATTTTAGAATTGCACATGTTATAGTGATAGGGAGAAAATTAACGGGGACATGATAATATTTATTGTTGAGTAAGGTTTGAGCTACATCTATATCTAGGTAATATTATAAAGAGGTTTGAATCCGATTTAAATCCGTAACTACTGAACCGTTTTTCATAATTCTTTCACTACTATGTAGCTACAATATCCCCGAGTGACATTGGCTACTTTTTATCCCGGTAATGTATTCCCATGGGAATTGGGAACGTGAAAACTAAATCACGCTGGCTAATATTGGCACTTCACTCCTTGGTCTCCCCTACACTATTTTTTTAATGCACAAAGCCGCTGCCGCTCTAACGTCCGTAGCCGGGCGTCTCTGGTTACAAGCAGAACGTATTTCCAGTGGCGCCCGGCGGTCTCCCCTACACTTATCCAAATTTAGTTAAATAAAGCCATTGATCTGGCTTTAGGTATGACGGACCAAATACACGTCCGTGGGGCTCGGCCCTTACTGTTATTTGTAGCTGTTGTTTAACTTGATATTAAATCCTTGTGTTCCGAGAACTCACATTTTTACAATGTAGTGACGAAGGTATGTCTGTTCGGTTTTCCACTAGACTGCTTGACGAATCCTTAGTTGACTGATGAAGTGATTATATATATAAATTTTCATAAACGTAGTGCCAGCGACATACATAAGCACTTAAAATTGTATAATTAATCCGTGATGGATGATATAAATGTACAAATAGAGATTAATATCTCGTAAAGTTGGTTATAAAGAGTATATAAATCTATTAACATTTTTATGGTTATCGGTTATCATACGGACACCACCTGTTTAAGACGTAAATATTTTAAAACAACGTACGCTTCAAGTAGGGTCTCGGAATAATTCCGAGCATTCGAACATATGCAATGCACGAAGGCATAACATGGCGATGAAGGAATCCTGCTATCACTTGAGTACACTAGTATAATATACCTACATAATATACCTCACTACATCGCCACACATCCGCCCTGCCTAGATGGAATATTTGCATTCCGAAATGCTGCTGAAGAAAACTTGGTATGCATACGAAGATTTATATTTACAATGTTATTCGTAGCTCTAACTAAAACTTAAAATTGGTGCAGCCCAACGTCCATTTTTAAAAAACCGGCTACGTGCGTGTCGAGACAGGCATAAGATAGGGTTCCGTAATTACCCATAAAAGCCTCTATAACTCCTGAACTAACAGAGTTATATCATCCGTTTTAGTTTTCCTTCAAAGTTCATTACATGGACTATTACCATCATGACTTTTTTCAGGTTCTTCACGCCAGCCGTTTAGATTTTAGAGGAGGGGGGGGGGGCGCTCTATTTTCGCGAAAATATGCTCTTCTAAGCGAAATATCTCGCAAACCTCTAATGTTTCTAAAATACCTATCTATTGATACCTTACACGACGGAGTAGACGCAAGAAAAAAATGTCATCTCCACGTACTACATCTACGTGATAACAGTTATATTTACAGTTATATTGTATATATAAAATATTTTTTTTAATTTTGTTTAATCGCTTTGTTGGCGTAGTAAATATACATATCCATGCAACGTTTCATGTTTCTCATCAACCGTTTGAGGGTGAGCCAGAACAGACGGACAGGACGATACTATGAGGGTTCGGAGACATTTACTACGGAGCCCTAAAAAGGCATAAATTACACGAGGGCGCCGTATGAAGACTCAAAAATGAGCATTGTTGTATGTTATGTCAAAACCCAGTACAAATTAGCTCTTTTCGCGGGAACACATTTTAAGTGTTAGTTGAAATGAAGGTAACATATTTATAGTTATAAAAAAACATAGGTGCAGCCTTTATCAGCAGTATTCCAATCCTTTGTATATGCATGCATGTAGGCGATAGATGAAGCCAACCTTTCTGTGACAAAAACTCAGCCAGTCTTTGCATAATATATTTTTACCATGATATTAATCCCAACGCGGCAACACAAAGGCAGGTGCTGTTTTTCTTCGTTTAGCGTCCAATTTGTTTACTTACTTTGCGTTGAATAGGTACTAATAAAAAGGGGCCTCACTGCATACATCAACAAGTTGTGCAGTTCTCTAAAAAAAAAAATATTTGTATAAATATAATTAATAAAAAGTGTCTTACACGCAGTTGACGACAGAAGCGTTGCATAGACTGTCTCTTGTCTTTCTGTTACGAGTAACAACAAAGTACATTATCTATCACACAAAATATTAATACATAATATATCTAAGTTACCAAGAACAATACGAGTCAGTCACTATTGTGTATGCGACAGCACAATTGTGATATGACAGAGGCTTTTGTTACGAATACATTGATGGCTGTTAAAGCTATCTCAAAGGTACAATCTTTTGGAAAGGTGCAGTGTACAAAGTGCCAGGTGCACTTTTGATAATATTTTTACACAATGTCAAATATATTATGATACCTATACCTCGAAGTTTCCTTACATGTCAGGACGCCTACTGGCGTTTATGAACGAAACTTTTAATAACGAAATTAGAACGTGGAACAAATGACAAATTCATACAAACTCCGACCGAAATCGAAGTTTCGTTACAACCAGGGTAGGCCTGCAGGAGACTGTACCTGGGGATCGTGCGGAGTATGGCCCTATACGGGGCTCCTGTATGGGCAGCGCGGTTGACGGCCAACAACTCAACGCTCCTTAATAGACCGTTGAGGACCTTGGCCGTCAAAACAATAAGAGGGTACCGCACGATCTCAGAAGAGGCTGCATGTCTCCTAGCCGGGACCCCTCCATGGGACCTGGAAGCGAGAGCCCTTGCGTCATTGTTGCAATGGCGCAAGGAGGCGCTGGAGCGGGACCACAGGCCTACGTCTCAAGAAATCGAGGACCAGCGGTCCCAACTCCACCAGGATCTCTTGGAGTCATGGAGGGTGCGACTTGAGCAACCCAGGTGGGGTACCACCATCATCGCGGCGGTGAAACCGATCATGGACGATTGGCTGCAGAGGCAGCATGGTGACCTCACGTATCGTGGGACGCAGATCGTTACCGGGCATGGATGCTTCGGTAGCTATCTGTTTCGCATCCATCGTGAGGTCACACCCCGGTGTCAACACTGCGAGGTATCCGACGACGACACCGCACTCCACACGTTGGTGGAGTGCTCCGCGTGGGCGAGTCAGCGCTGGGACCTCGTAGTGGGTCTGGGCGTGGATATCCTCCTGCTGGAAACCATGCTCCAAGCCATGGTCTCCAGCGCGAGTAGGTGGAACGCGGCCGTGTCCTTCTGCGAGCAAGTCATGCTCGCGAAGGAGGCGGCCGAGAAGGAGAGAGAGCGTACCCTCCCCGCCGAGTTCCGTAGTCAGCGGCGAGGGCACCGCAGACTCATCTACGCCGGACCATCGACCGCCTTGATCGGGGCCTGAGGACGGCGGGATCGCCACCCGCCGTCCTTACCGAAGCAGGCTTAAATAAAATTATACTTTAAAATCTATATATTTCAATATAATAAAATTATGACAATTTGTCTGTCTGTCTGTCTGTCTGTCTGTCCGTCCGTCGCGTTTTTCAATTTACATTCATATGCATGAAATATTAAAATATTCTTTTTTTTTTTTTTGAGTATACAAAGTTCGTCGAGATAACTAGTTTTACTGATTAGTGCTGATAGCTGACCGGATATGTGTTCAGAATTTTCCATTCTATGGAGTATGCGTGCAGGAAATCATTTTGAGTTCGTGATGATTGAACAATAAGTCAATCAATATCGTATTGTAGTTTACGCTAAAAATAACACATGCTGGTCGTTTTTATAGGTTATTTTGACATAGTTTGAGTTGACGAAAAATCATACAATGTATTTACTTCCAAAGTTTAGCAATATATTTCTCTCTTATTAAACTGGTTAGTATAACACTGTCCAAAGATACTGGACTTTGGAGATCGTAGGAACTTTCTATGATGAGCATAATGGTTTGTTTTGTGATTGTACATCCCAGAACGGGTAGACAGAGACGCTTGTTATGCCCACGTTTCACCTGTCACTTCGTAAACCCTTCATAAATGTATTTATTATAATAATGTTAGTAGGTAGGTACGAATATGTATATCAGTAATCTAGATACCATAACACAAGCTTATATTAGCTTACTTTGGACTGGGTGAAAATGTTTTATATATTTTTAATAATTATTTATTATTATTTTAAATGTTTTTTTCCATGGTTTTTATATGTAAACGAAAACAATTTAAAACAATTTCCTTTAAATTGGCATTAAAATTTCGCCCGAAAGTATCAATGTTATTTTATTCTTTACCAGTGCCATGCTTGCATTGAAATAAGCCGTTTAAGCTACATTGGACGTTATTATGAGTAATTCAACTACTTTTATGTTTGTTACAGGAGCCAATATCAATGAAATCGCATTGAAAACACCGATTTTCCCCGAACCAGTACACGAAGACGAAGCAAAGGTAAGAATAAGAACTAATTGTACCATAGTCCACGTCTGCGCGGGTTTAGCGTGTAGAATAAGAACTATGAAATAATGAAATAATGGTTTTAGTATAGGTAGGTAATTATACAAAATCCAACATATTTTAATGAGCGAGGGTAGTTTTACGGGTTTACTATCGTTTTATAAAAAAAAAACGTATGACAAATGATCATTTTAAAAACAACGGTAGAAAAACTAATCATTTGACAAACTTTCATTTCGCAAACGTACCACTTTAAAAACAGAATACATGTTTCGCAAATGCTTTATCCAGTAAATATTTCAACTGTTAAAATATAAGTTTTAAAATTTTCATATGACTAAATAATTCGTTTGCCAAAATATTGTTTTACAAAATGTCAAATGAAAATAATATTTATGTCAAACCAAAAGTGTGCATATTAGACTTCGTTTCTGGCTTCGTTGTTTTATCATGGTCTAACCTAGCCTAACCTAGCCATTTCTGCTCCCCAATAAAGGGGGACCGGGAAGTGCTTGCCGCCGTCTCTACGAGGGTGTAATACGCTCCAAGGCGCTCTATGGAGCGCCTATTTGAGTGGATGCCCTCAGCGCCGCGAACGTGGTTCAGCTGCGACGACCGCAGCGGATTGCGGCGCAGAGAGCTGCACGGGCGTACCGCACAGTGTCTTTTGAGGCGGCGTGCCTGTTGGCACGAAGTCCCCCGTGGGATCGAAGCAGGGGTCCTTAAGAGGGTCTACAAGGAGGGCGCCCGTTGCCGGAGCAGGTCGATCGCTGGAGACAGGAGGCTCGCGACGATCTGTTCCGGAAATGGGCCTTGAGATGTGAGGCTCCCACCGCGAGCCGGGTGCTCGTGGGGGCCATCGGTCCCGTGCTCCGCCAGTGGGTGGAGCACGCGCAAGGGGCTCCGACCTACTTCCTCACCCAACTTCTCACGGGTCATGGCTGTTTTGCCAAATTCCTGTGGGAAGTGGTGGGGATTCTGTCGGAGCCCGTTTGTCTTCATTGCGCAGGCGGCGCCGTGGACACGGCTGAGCACACGCTCTTCGTGTGCGCCGCCTGGGACGCGGAGAGGTTGGCCCTCACGGGCACTATTGGAAGAGTGGATTCGCTGCCGGCTTTGATCCAGTCTATGGCTGGCAGGGACCGATGTTGGGCCGCCGTCGCTTCCTTCGCTCGGGAGGTGATGGCGGCGAAGAGAGAGGCCCTGCGTGAGCGGGAGCGTGCAGGCCGTACGCTTCCGCCCCAGCGGGCACCAGTCAGGGGGCGACGGCGCATTGCCTACGCCCAAGCCCCCGACTGATAGGGCTGTGGGCGGTGGGTCGGGGGGCCCACCGTCCACGCGAATGGCCCTGATGAGTCCGACGCCCCTTATGTGTTTCGAGGGCGTCGCTTCTGTGTCGATCAGGGGGGGTCAGCCCCCCCGAGATGAGCTCGAAAGAGCGCCCCTTTGCCGGGCCGCCGTTGCTTAACAGTTCCTGCCTATTCGGCGGCCCGGTTAAGGCGAAGGAGAAACACCGTGGATATGTTTTAGTGGGTAGTCCGGCCCGTTTTCCATCCTAGGGCCGTGAGTCCCACATGAAGCGGCATTAAGCTTTACGTTATTTTGCCTACTAACATGTTTACAAAATAATCCATTTGTGAAATGGTTTTTTGACATACTGGAATTTTGTCTGATAAATAATTTGTCAAATAAGTAGTTTACTAACTTATAGTTTGTAAAATTTGTCAAACGTTGTTTTTCAAATAAAAATATGTCATTTGTTTTTTGTCAAATGACTGGATACCGGTTTTATGCGTGTTTGTATGAAGAAATTTCGTTGAAACATCCCAAATGAAAGTTATTTATTTCCCGTGTGTCATTACAATTACTCTCGCAACAATTTATGTACTTGGTCAATTTTTTTTGGTGGTATTAAAAGGAAGAGTTTCGAGAGGTGATTTCTACTTTGTTTTAATGTAATTTGGATTGATGAAGCAACTAACAAGAAAAGAAGCCTAAATGTCGTTGCGTGATTTCAACCAATTTCTATAGAAGTTAAAACATTATCTAGATATAACAGAATTAACAACATTTTAAACAAATTCAGACCATCTTAATGGCTAGAAACGTGCATCTATTTTGAGGTTAGTCAGTAACAAATTTATATTTCGAAATAGAGATACATTTTAACCTGGGTTTCGGTTCAAATTAACTATGGGCAACATTTATAAATAATTAACATAATATAGGTACTTTTATACTAATGGACTTAGGTATATATTCAAAAGTTCTGGAGTACTCTGTAGCCATTACGATCTGCTCCTTAACTCATGTTTTTGATCCAGTTTTAATACAAAATACTGTGACGGTCACGCTCACGCTCAAGTCATGCATTCTCTTAATTACCTACTTAAATACCTACGAAAATAGATGTCGTCTATAGCAACTAAATGTCATCATCAGACAAGCGACGGTTCTCATGGTTGCCTTAGGGAAATCAAAAAGAGTACTTCTTATAGCACTCTGTACCTCTATTTGTAGATTACTGATAAATATATTCATTAACTTAAAACGACGATAGTATATTCCCAGTTGGATATGTACAGATAAGTTTCAGATAAGTCTAGACTAGTATTATTTTCGGGTCCCTAACATCCTTTTGGGACGTGGTCTGGTGGCTGACTTTCCATGCGCACCAACAGAGGTACCAGCAAAAAAGAAAATGAGAAATGATCATTTTCTCCGCCGTTGTTCCCCATTTTAAAATGTACCAAAATGTACAAACACCAAGCTGTCGCTGATCTCATGAACCGTGATAAATACTTAGAAAATTTAAATTTTCACAGATGATATGTTTCTATTGCCGCTATAACAAAAAATACTAAAAACCAGAGTAAACTTAATATTTAAGCTTATATACAACAAACGTATTTTTATTTTGCCATTTTTATAGATAACTAGCGGACGCCTACGGCTTCGCCCGTTTGACAAATTATAAACACAAAAACCTTCCTCAACAAACACTCTATCCATTGGCGAAAACCGCATCAAAATCCGTTGCATAGTTTTAAAGATGTACACATACATAGGGAACGGGCGACTTTGTTTTATACTATGTTATAATGTTATGATGGTACTCGTATTTAACCCTTTGTGCGCGAATCCGATTCGTACTTGACCGGTTTCTTGCAATAACATTATCTATAAAATATCTGTGGAACAAACTAAAATTTGTTCGAACCCGCAGCTCGAATGCTGAGATGCCATGCATATTGCATACATAACTACTTAGGTGCCACAGACTACCCAGTGAAGGGGAGGATCGTCTTCGAGCGGGATAAAAAGTCGCATCTAATCAGATTATTAGCCGGAGCTTATTACAGAAATAAAAATCATACACGGTTATTTGTTATACGATATTAGGTATCTCATCCATATTATTAAAATCGTCCTAAAAATATCCTAATAACAAATAGTTGTTCATATTTATTTTACTATTAAATCAATCTATCAAAAACAAAATAAAAATTCGGTGATAGAATCAATAAAAGTAGTCATTGATACACAATACAATGTGGTCAAGTATATGTATAGTCTTAAAAGTATGCAGGACATTTTAGATTTTTAAAACGATCATAACTAAAGAAATTATAAGTAAATCACAAAAACTGATGTCATCGGCAGAACTCGAAACCACGGCCTTTCCCTAACAGGAGGAAAGCTCTGCCCACTGAGCTATGATGACGTCATCGTAACTCAGTGGGAATGCTCTGACCCCTGTTCTGCCCTGTCCTGCCGATGACATCAGTTTTTGTGATTTATTTATAATTTCTTTTTTAATAGATCATAACTTTGTTAATTCAAAACGTACAAAGACCTATGACGGTACCTAAGTACCGTGATTGATACCTTGTACCTGTTTGGCACTTAAAATTATCGCAGTTGTTAAAAAATACTGGTGTATAAATTGTTGATAGTACTAAAATATTGTTACAAACTGGGTAGTGGTTTAACGGTACTTGGTGGCACTTGTTACACATATTGAACAACTTTTTCACAGGTTTCCTTTTTACAAACTGTTATTTATGTGGTTTGATGTCTGATTTAGTACTGTTTAATGATATTCTGTGATGATTTAGTCTGAGACGCCCAGGACTGTAATTGGCTGTGCCATAGCGGCTGGCACGTAAGATTTTGTTGCCTTTAATGAACATTTCATCGTAAGGCAAAGGGTTTTAATTTTTTTCAAAATTACAATATAGCTGCTACTAAATATTAAATTCATTCGTCCATTTTGGACATAACCTATTATAAAAAGTAAATAGGCAATAGGCTTGCCCCCTATTACGTGGGACTAAAAATACTGGCACATTGTGGGTGTGTAATGCACCTCTGCCTAACCCTTCGAAGATATAGGCGTGATATGTGTGTGTGTGTGTGTGTGTTAATGATATTCTCTGATGATGTAGTGTGGCCAAACCGGTCTGTGTAAAAGTAATACTAGTAAAACTGTGTAAAACTACATTTACTAACTATAAAAAAAGTTAAAACCTATTACTTTTGACCGAACGAAGGCAAACAGTTTTTATCCGATCTTCACCAAACTGCACAAGTGTTCCTTGATAAATATTTTTTTTATATTAGATTAGATTAGAATAAACTTTATTGTACTTACACCAATTAAAAATAACAAGATACAACAAAAACAGGATGTACAAAGGGCGATCTTATCGTTAAAAGCAATATCTTACAGGCAACCTTAGGATGGACAGGTATTTAAAGAGACTACTTAAGGTGGGTAAAACATTGGTGCCAAATTTTTTTTTCATCGTGAGCTTTTTGGATTGCGGCGAAAATGGGGTAAATATTTATAGTGAAATAACGATTTAATTATTTTCAGGGCTAGCGGTCCCCTTTATTATTAGATCTTCACGAAACTAGGCACAAGTATTCCTTTACTAGAAACAATATTTTTAGTGGAGTTTTTTTTTTATTGGTGAGAGGGCGGGTTCTCCCAAAAAATGATTTTAATGTTCGCGAGGTCTACTCGTACTGTTCGATAGGACTACCACTAGTTTAAATATTGTCAAAATTAATGCTGAACATTGTCGACAGCTACACCAAGATGAGTGTACTGCACTGAAGACAAGCGTAGCGGATATCGACACTGCAGCTATCTACCCTACTTTCGACTTTCAGGTAATTATATGCTTTTTCACGATAATTATACTTTACTTAATATAAAAGTACCTTTCGATGTCAGTATCTAATTAACCTACATCTAAGTACGCGCAACTCAATCAATCAATTCTCGAGTTTTAGCGAAACAAACTACCGGCAATTCATTTCTAAGTATACTTATAGATGCTTCTCAGGAACAGAAGGCTGGTTACTTTCTGGCCGAAAGAATAAGTATCGCCATTCAACGTGGCAACACAACCAGCATGCTAGGAACCTTCCCAGTCGGCAATGACGCTGAGGACTTTTTATACGATTTTGTAGATTGTAAATATTTTTAGTAAACAGCATATACGTCAAAAATTACATAGGTAGAAGAAATATGTAGATATATAGATTAAACACTCATTGTGAGAAAGACCTCTAAATGATCAGTAAAGCATAAACAAGTCAAAAACGACTCACAACGAGTTCGTGGGTATTCTATTCACTTATTGTCCTAATTTAGTATATTTTAGTTGATATAGTTTTTTGGTGAACAATAGGCAGAATTGGGCACAGCTACAGTTGAGTTTGTTGCCATACAGCTATACCATTACAGGTTTAGGGTGCCTACTTATCTTTTATTATACTTTTATAATAAAAGATAAGGATCTGGTAGGTCTGGTAGGTACTTGTAGACACACTACAATCACCTACCTAATTGCCTTGTTTGTTTATATTTATGACAATTAATTTATCGTTGTGTGACATGAAACGTTGCAGGGAAATTTTCAAAGTGTTTATGGCTTATTTTGGTTCACATTTATTTAATCTTAAAACACAGGTACATAATATATATTATCTCCAAGATGTCACAGGATATAAAAACTCGAACCATATTCAATCTATACAGGCATGCAGATTAGAATTACCTATCTCAGACACTCAATTATCGTACTTACTAGCACTACATACATATATTCATCATCATATCAGAGCCCATTTGACGTTTGAGTTTTCCTTCTCTAAATATACTTCGATAAACATACTTATATATTTCTTAATACATACTAAACATACATAGAAATTACCCAAACTCCGAAACAAGCTTTTTTTGAGTCACACAAATATTTGATCGACCCGGGAATCTAACGCGGCACCTCAGGAACCGCAGACGCATACACATGCCACTACGCCACCGAGGCAGTCATATTGCAGACCCAGTAAAAGCTTAATTGGCCAGTATGTATCTGTTGTTGATTAACTATTATTACTTAGAGTTTGGAACCTTCAAATCGTTTTCAAAACAGACTCGATACTAAGACCGACATAATATTGATTCTCAATGACTTAATATTAAAGTATTTGATGTAAATTTTAATTAGCACAAAAGTGTAATGGAATGGTAAGAAGGTAAGTACATGTGGTGTCGCTGACGCAGTCGGGTAAAGATAAGCTTAAAGGCAATTATGTAGGTACTTCGTTTTGTTCTTGTAGCTGTAAGTATTGATTACTATACATATAGTGTTATGTTTTAATATCATATTTACGAAATCTTATTTTACGAAACACGTCTAATAATGACATAAAAACCGACTTCTAGTTAATGATTATATGATAATTGTCCCAATGGGATCAAATTGAAATGGGACATCAAGGGAAGAAAAAGCTCTCATTTAAAAAAAAATCAAAATCGGTTCACCAGTCAAAATATATAAAAGGTAAGTAGGTACTTACTTAACAAACATAAAAAAACACACAGTTGAATTGTGAAAACATTTTTTTTTTGTTCTGTTTTTTTTTTTTTTTTTATATTGGGTTCGCCAAATTGTCGCCGCCCGCCTGGTGGTAAGTCGTGACGACGTCTAGCGATTGTGGGCCACTGTCACAGCATACAATACTATAGAGAGTGGCCCTCAACTTGACGACCTACTGATGTGCCTCTTCACGCTCCGCTTAAAGAACCCAGGATTATATGTGGGAGGAAACACGTGCACAGGCAAGGCGTTCCAGGCCACTATCGTTCGGCAGAGAAACGAACGTTTAAAACGCTCGGTTCTCGCGAACATTCTATCCACTGTGTGGGAGTGGCATCTCTGCCCGGCACGCGTTGTTCGGGATCGGAAGGAAGAGGGTGG